>UZAF01016764.1:4134-16503 GCA_900617895.1 Haemonchus placei
CGCGTGCGGCAAATCGATTACCCAAAATCGTTCCTAACGCCCGTCTCCCCCAGCTTTCGAGTGGAATAATCTTGGATTTTACTGATTCACTGGATGTCCTTTATCTTATATGGGCAGGAAACAGACGTACCGCATTCAGCTATGGGACGTATAAAAGTTTTGTAAACTCTCAATAAGACGTCCTTATCATTGATCGCTAAACCCTTGAAGACTTGGTATGTAAGGGTAGATTACTTTTTAAAAATAGCCATATAGTTGTGACCAGAGAAACTAAGATTATTGTCATAGTGGAAGCCTAGGTTGGTAACAGATGAGACCTCAGTAAGGACATGTCACCTGATTCCCTAATGTGGCAGAATTGAATTGAATTGAATTTGGCTTGAATTTGAGTTTCTGAATTTCCTCCCGTAGTAAGGTGGTTATAGCAGAGATGTTTCTTCGCATGAAACTGAATTTCAATTCAATTCAATTCTGCCACAATAGGGAATCAGGTGACATGTCCTTACTGAGGCTAGTATAAAGAGGGGACTGCTCCTGTTTGCAAACTGCGTAACATGCAGACTTAAGTTCCAATTTCAGTTCGCTCGCGACAAATGCATCTCGACTACGTTCCAGAACATTCCGATCAGCCTGTGCTGTTGCTCCACGAATTTGTGCAATGTACCGGAGAATCGCGGCATTCGGTGAGCATCAGGTTGAAACTAGAAAATTTCCTGTGTTGACATTAGGAGTAGACGCATTCTTTCAATTAGCCCCGATATCAAAACACCATCACCGATACGATTAAATAACTATGATCGGCCTGGGGTGAAAGTGAAAGGGACGGTCATCAAGTCTTATAGACTAAGTGCGAGGTGGCGTGGTAGCAACCCACTCTTTATTCAGCACAGCTTCCAGAGTAGGTGCTCGAGAGGAATTAACCGTTCAGCCGTGTTTTCTTGCACTTAACAAAACCTACTAATAATGAGCCAAATCTACACAATCCGTCGATGCATTTTTTCAGAGTCAGTCAATCCCTCCAGTTGGTGCTAGCTTGAAAAAGCGGACCGTTCTCTTATATTGAGAGTAAAGGAATCCGTACAATAATAAAGGAGCCCTTGCAATTTTTGCTCACTGGGATTTTTTAAGGCATCAGACTGTCCAAGGATGGAATGCGCAACCAGACCGAGCAGACCGAGAGTCATCCGAACACATCGAGCACTACAGCAAACAACAGGTCTGTGTAACTTTTGATGATATTACACTTCAAAGAAGTCCATGAATGTAGAAGAGATTATCAAACAGACCATTGGATTGCAAAAATATATTGTTTTACCCACGGGTATAATAAACGGTTTCAGGGCACAGTACCAGCTAGATAGAGTAAGTAATAGGCTGCTTACATAGTCCGCCCGCCGGCCGGCGGCCTGTGAAAGCAGCCAATGAGCGACCTAATGTACTGAGCTCAGTTCAAACTATCTTCCTTGGCCGGGGTCGTTAAAACCTCATGAACCCCATCGCGTGTCCAAGAACACAGGCAAGTGGGTGTGGTGCATCAGGAACGAAATGGTCGCGCCGCGGTGAGAGGGGCGTCGCGCGCGAAGGAACGTAGCAGGATGCAGCAGTAGGTAAGAAATACAAAAACAAAAGTACTAATAATAGAATTGTGTATAAAATAATGGTCGTATATCGATTGAGCTGTATGAAGAACGCTAGAGCTGTAATAACGGCGAATGAGTNGTCCGCGACAGCCGCGTGCGGCGAATCGATTACCCAAAATCGTTCCTAACGCCCGTCTCCCCAGGCAAGTTTCCGCATAACTATCTGACGAGGTCCTAACTTTATGATTATCATTTGAAATTTCAGTTATAATTTTGTAAAAAGGCCTTTCAACCTAAGTCTAACGGTGGTACCATTGTCTCTGATACTTTGGTACGCAATCTTTATTGGCAGATTTCGGAGTCGCGGTCTTCCTGATGCAGGAGTAGGCACTGCCGCCCCGCTCAACTGTCCCTGCCTATAACAATGCCTTTACCGCTAAGAAGTAGTAAATTATTCAAGCCATGCGTATCGATAGATCTAAAACAAACTTTTCTTTGATTTGTAAACTCTATAATAGTATATTTCAGATGACAAAACTCCTCGCGGTCGATTTGGATGATGACACGCTCAATAGTACTCATCGGAGCAGTCGATATACTGGGATTTTTCCGGAAGATGACTTACTCAACAGTACTCTACGATATAATAATCTACATTCACAGGAGATACAAATACCATAACTATCCGTTTGATCTGATAAAATAATAGATTCAAGCGTCATTCTCGGAGAAGATCTTTCTCCCACCAAGCATGAAAGCCGTTTTCGTATCATATCTTACATACAGGGTGCACCAAAATTATGGGCGCCGAGATTCAGAAACTTACAAGTTAGAAGTAATTAAGCAAATTCACTTCACTCGCTACTAGTTAGTTGCACAGGTAGGTTTTCTTGCTATATGCATGGTTACTAAAGGGAAACTTCCAGTATCTATCAGTTGGTGGAGGCTCCTTCAATGCCGCTCGCAATCACTAGCATGCGAGAGGCGGAAGGGCGTTATGAAATTTGTTGTGACTCTTATAACATCCATGCAGAAGATTATTGAACGATACAGAGAAGAAGATTCAACCGAAGGCAGAGCAGGAAAAGGTAGAAAGGGCAGTGTTTTAAATAAAGGACTGTTAAAATGGTCCGATTGCAAGTCGACTGCGATTCTGGGTGACCACCAAAGGGAGCAAGACTTATTAGTCTTGTCCTTTGGGCGGACTGTCAAGCAGATGCTCCATTACCGTTTCTATCGTATGTAGAAATGCCGCTTTACTTCTGTTCTCAATAGGCAGTGCAGGGCCAAAAAATGCAGAAAGTTGCCAACTCAATTGAGTGGAGACACGCAACACTTCATCGTTCTAACTAAAAAAATTTGACGAAAAATCCATTCCTCAGCAAAGAAAGCAATTGCGTTTTGGCTATGAAATAACGTTACACAGAACAGCGAAATGATGCTTTTTTGGGAGAGTCACTAGCAAGGTTAAGACGCTCGTGAATTCGTCGGTACCGGCGTGAAATTGGTGAAGATCTGTAATCAAAGGGCGTCCTCATGCCACAGTGAAGCACTGATCCTACTTCGCTTTTTGAAACAGCTTGTAGCACCAGGAAGTTACTCCTGCCAACAGATGCAAGCTCCAAGCTCATCCGCTAGCTGCCCCACTCCATTAACAAAGAGGAATGGTTATTCTGCTATACATCCTGCCATCCTGCTCAATTCACTTGGCTCGTCCATATGGTCCTGATTATAAGAGGACCTGTACGGCTTGCTGTCACACTTTGGAGTTTCATACAGAAAGACTGAAGAACGCGTTTGAAAAATGGAGGATACCCGCGGCCAAATCGCGAGGAGTTCGAGAGCGAACTTTCGGCCTCTATCTGCGCTCATGGGGGATATTTTGAAACATACTGTAGCATGTTACAGCACCAGAGTTAACGATCGTGCATGTATATTTCATTGCCATTCTCAGCTGATAAGCTTTTAAAATATTGCTACGAATTAGCGCCCATAATTTTGGGAAACCCTCTGTATATTTGATAATCTGTGTGCTTCATTACGAATTTTTCTGCCATATCAAATGGCTACATAATGCATTTATGATGCTTTTTGATGCTTCTTCAATGAGCATGAATCATGGTGGAAATTAATTATATATAGAATTAATTCTGATCAATACAAAAAGCGTGTTCAAGATTCTAAAGGCCGTAAAGCGTCTGTCCAGCTCTGCGACGGCTTTACCTCTATCGTTTCCATTACGATTACGTACTTCGATATGCGCAGGAATACCCGCTTTGCACATAATTTCAGATTAAGGAAGACCCAACTTTGGAACACAAACAATGAAGAATCTAAGGAAGCCTGAGGAGAGCTAACAACTTTAGTCGAAATACAAGCGGTAGCCGAAAGTCCTTGGAGAAGCCGTTTGCCTTGGATAAGACTCCCACATCAGCTTTTGAAGATGTAATTGTAACTTCTGTCCAAATGGTGTAAAAACTTACTTCTCATCCAGGAATCCCTCCCTTCAGCCGATCGCCATAGTTGTTGCTCCGCTCCTTATGGAAATAACTTGTGCTCGCCGTCATAATGAAGATGCCGCATCACCCAACATTCACATTTACGTAGCCCTAGCCTATAAACTCTCCTTTTTTTAGGTGGCAATATCAATTTCTATCGAGTGTTCAAGCTCACGTAGAAGGGTGAGGAAACCTCTGATTTCACGTGGAACATTTGAATGTGCAAGATTGAAACAGTTATAGATCTGGCAATAATTTTGTTTGATAGACCCTGAAATTTACAATGCGAATGTGAAATAGCTTAGAACAACTTGAACTTCGATCTGCTATTACTCATGTAACAATAGGTCAACAACAACGGTAAACAACTTAATCAATACCACAACACGGCGGCATCCAACAACAATAAAAACAACATAATGAGTAAATAAAATACAGCACTAACAGCTAACAACCTTACTCCTCTACTTCTACTTCCTCCTCTGCTGCTTCTTTTTTCACCTTCTTATCCTTCTTCTTTTTCTTTTTTTCAGATTTCGGAACCGCGACAGCTTCTTCGCCTTCCTCTTCCACCTGCAGATACTCAAGAGTGAAATTAATGCCCTCTATGGGATAAAGGTGAAAGAAACCCTAATCACCTTAATCTTTTTCGATGACGGCTCCTCCTCCTCGTCCTCAAACCGCCGTTTAACGGGTTTCTTTGGAACATCGTTGGTAGCGTCGTACTCATATGTCTCGCTTAAAAACTTTTTGTGTTGAAATGTTTTTGTGCTGGTAAGGCAAGACTTCTGCTACCTTTTGAAGTGATACTTTTCGTGTTTGTGAGAACCGCCACTTATTCTTTTCGGCCCACGTTCTTGTTCCCCACGAAGCACAGCTTCCAACCCAGCTCTGCATTCCATGCCTATCTCTGCTCCCTTTGACTCATCTGCCAAGGCATCGATACGGGTTGCAAGAGCACATTTCGCGGCTAATTTGCGAGCCATCTAGAGAAAGATAGTGCTCGAAATACGAAAATAGAGTAAGAGAAGGATGATAACAACTAGAGAAACCGTGTTACGCAAACACACTTCCATCAAGCACTGAAGAAATCGAGGTAAATCAATCAGTAAATTACCTTTCCCTTCAACTTCGCAGGAGCTTGGGTGATCAATTGAGCGTGATATATCAGGCCATACTTAGGAGTATCTTTCTTAGTTTTCAAAGCACGGAACAGAGCCTGAAGTTTNCTGCTCCCTTTGACTCATCTGCCAAGGCATCGATACGGGTTGCAAGAGCACATTTTGCGGCTAATTTGCGAGCCATCTAGAGAAAGACGGATGCAATGCTCGAACTACGAAAATAGAGTAAGAGAAGGATGATAACAACAAAAGAAACCGTGATACGCTTGCTTCTTTCAAAGACTAAGGAAATCGAGGAAAATCTATCAATAAATTACCTTTCCCTTCAACTTCGCAGGAGCTTGGGTGATCAATTGAGCATGATATATTAGACCATACTTAGGAGTATCTTTCTTAGTTTTGAGAGCACGAAACAGAGCCTGAATTTTTCCATTGACCTCCATGAACGCAAGAAAACATAGCATGCTTCAGAAGAAATTAGCTCACCTTTTCAGCTCCAAGAATTTGAACTGTAGATGCGGGTGCTTTGGCTAATGAAACAAGAGATCCAGCGTGGGAGATGAGCCGCGCTCCTACAAGTTCACCCAGAAGGCAGGTTAGGTTCGGTGCCAATGCAGTCATCCGATTTTTAAGATAGTCAAAAAGTTGAGCTCTGAAAATAGTGTTTCGCTAAACATGGACCTGGAACAGCGAGCAAATAGACCTGCCACCTCACCTGTACTGAGAAAGTTCGATAATTTGGTCACACAAGCCACTGATATGGATGAGATCCAGTTCAGATATATCGGTGCCCATCGATATTTCGGCTTCCTCTTTAACCTTCTCTTCTAATTCCTCAGGTAGAACAGCAGAAAGATCCACATTTATTGCATTTTGCCGCATACCAATGGCTTTAATCACCTGAACAAGATAGATAGAAGAAAAAAAAAAGCATTTTTCTCATGTGCATCAGAAAGAGATAGAAATTAGAGAATAGCTCACCTTAGCAAAAGCCTGGTGATCTTGAATTATCTTCCCTAATTCAGGAAAATGCCATCCATACCACTCTCGGCATCGCATTACATAATTATTCAACTCCTTGTCCAAGTCGTCCAAAAGAGACACTGCCTGGGGAAAAAACGATAGCTTCTGAAGAATGACTCTGAGAACTAAGAACTTTACCTGCACAATCATCGTGTCTATTTTCTCAGGATTGAATTTCACTTTGTACCTTCCAAGAGAATGAGCTACGGCCAAATTCATAGCGTTTAACTCTGTCTTGTGTTCATCTAGTAATGACTCGATATTCGCACGAATACTACGCATAAGTTCGGCTACTGCAGGAGTATGTACACATGGAACATCTAGTTTCTCCTGAATTGTGAATCATCAACATCCAGATAAACAATGCCAACATAAAATCATGTTTTTCCAATCGGCAATCGAATCACTGTGCTCAAACACATTTTGAGGGAAACCTTGACCTCTTAAATTGTAAGGAGTGTCTTCGCAAAAAAATCAAAACAACCAAACTGGAGCAGAAAATGCCCCCCGATTGAAGAAAACATTGAGAGTTCCGTATCCTTTCCAAATTTCTGACGAAGTTAAAGAGAAGTTCTTCTCGATAGACTAGGATCAGCCAGTTAAGAAAGGAATTCTATTCAGTCACGATCCGCAAATCTGCGAATGGCAAACAAGAAATGTTGTAGTCACTTCGCAATTTTCGAGCTACCCTCAACAACTTTAGATTGATTGCTTAGCCACTAGTTTCCTATGAAAAAATCGTAAATTTTTAATCCACTTATGGATTTCCACAGTTCTGCAGCCTATTATCCAAATGTTCAAGGCACTTAAAATTCCCACCATTTCCACTTGGAAATATTGCTCTCCTCTTTTACAATCTCATTTACCTGCTCTACCGTAAGATTCTCATTAATACAAATAATCAAAACGCAGGTAACAGCAGTAGGATGTCAGGTGCGTGCGTCAAATGGAACAAAAAATAAAAACAACAAACAAGTAATGAGCGAGGACATTTAAGGGTGTTATTTTCAATGAAGAAAACGCTTGCTTCGGCTGCTGTTCGGGAAGGTGAAATAAAAAAAACATTTAAAAATGCAGTAAGAACAAAACCTGCAGACCTTGATCAAGTTTCCCAACTTGGCGTCGCCCACAGCAAGTTGTTCATTTTCAGTAACTTTTCCTTTTAGCAATTTCTTCAAAGTTTTGTTGATTTTTCCTTCATGTATTGCACACGCACTTTCAACGGCTTCCGTTGTGCTTTTGAACTTTTTAAATGCCACCAATTGCAAACTAAAAAATTAGGTAAGATATGTATACCATTCAATAGACATGAAATAATTCCCTACCTTTCTTGGGCTTTTTCTGCCGTGCTAAATTCTTCGTATATATTATCAACATTTTTCAATTTCTTGTCGCTTAACAGTTTAAACATGGCATAACCCGCCGCGGTTTCGAATAACACCAGCATTTTACCCTGAAAGTTTCACATCAAAGGGTATTTATGTTCAAACCAATTCCCAGAACTAATTGACTGAGATTTCCGCGGTGGAACCAACTATATTTGAAGGAAAGCAAAGGAAAAAAGGGATCAAGGATTTGAGAAATATATGGTGCGGCACTACTGCNGCATAGCCTGCCGCTGTTTCGAATAACACCAGCATTTTACCCTGAAAGTTTCACATCAAAGGGTATTTATGTTCAAACCAATTCCCAGAACTAATTGACTGAGATTTTCGCGGTGGAACCAACTATATTTGAAGGAAAGCAAAGGAAAAAAGGGATCAAGGATTTGAGAAATATATGGTGCGGCACTACTGCGTGGATCCCGCTAGATGATGCTATGGTTACGTGACTACTTGAACTTTCTCTGCATCTCTGACGGCAAGAGGCTAGAGCTCAGAGAAAAAACATCCCGGGTGAAGCCTACGGCGGTGGTGGTGGGGGCCCCATTGGACAGGCGAGCACAACACGCAAAGACCACATCAAACGGGTGTGCGCCAGACGAGGGCAGAAAAATGACGCATCCGGCAAATTTAAAGGAACCGAGTTCAAGTAGTCCGTAGGCCATGATGCTATTGCACGCACGTTTGTCGTTTAGCGCGGCCCCTCGCAGCCAACCTTGCCGTTGGAGCGCATGATCTTCAATGGCAAAGTTGGCCACCCTAGCGCAGCCCATAGGGCGCTTTCAGACTTCAACAACGTGTGTTGTTTCAGCCCACGCCCGACCGACCGACAGCGTTGCTGGTTACGCGTTGACAACACTGGACACCGATCAGTGCTGATTGACCGCAATCTGCCCTGCGTTGTCAACACGTGGCCAGCAACACTGTCGGTCGTTAGGGTGTCCGTTGAAACGGCGAATGCTGGAGACAATTCTTTAAGAAGCAGCCTACAACAGGATGCACTTTCTCTGCTCTCTGAAGAACTAGACTGGCTCGACCGACAAGGGTGGTACTAGCTTCTGTTTCAGCCATAGCGACATTTATTCCAGTTCCTACTAGCCGCATGTCTCCTGGTCCAGCTTCTTCGGCCTTTGCGACTCTCAGAAGGGCGTAAAGGATCCATCCAACCAAATCGTAAACAAAGGTCTGGCAGGAGCAATGGGGCTGGGAGAGCAGTAGCGTGAATAGAAATGTGGCTAAGGTGACGGCATCTTCTGCTACTAACATGACTCTGATGGTTCTATACCCTCCGGCTAAAGACCTTCTGATCAGGTCTAGGCTGCCGTGGGCCTATGTCGGGCGCCTGAGCAGTCTGTGCAGAATCCAATCTACCTTGAAACAACGCTTCATTCGAGAACTGGTGCAAACACTTACCAATTAGTCACCGAGGAAGGATTATGCTCTTCAGACAACATCTTCGTTGTTCAAACATGGACAACTTGAATTAACAAAATACGAGTTAGAGTGTATGCTTGTTTCAGTCCTTTTGAAATTTCAAACTTTATGGGGCTAACGTTTCGGCAAGTTCGCCTTTGTCAGAGCCTGAAAGTCAAAAAACCATCTAAGAACGGTTATTATGTATTAGTGACAGAGAAACCGTACAAATTGAGGAAGCAACAAATCGAATATTGCTTCCAAAGCAGCTTCATCAACACATGCGTGTACAAAGACGTGACATCGAATGTTTTGATCACAACTTTCCCTTGAAGGTCTACGTTTGACAGTTTCTCGAGGAGCATATTTGAATCATCAGGTGGACAGGTATGTACTGAAGGACTTGTCGTACCATAAGATCGAGGAACCATGAAATTTTATCGGCGGGACCCCCTACACAGCTGTTAATGGGTCTGGCCTTCAATACTGTTGGGTCACTAGAGCTCAGCTCCGCAGCGATAAGCCTATGGGCTTTGATAAGGGTATATAAAACAGGACACAGCGGCAGCTCAATCTTTAGGCGATTGATCGCGGGAGATCTGCAGATCAGCGACCTTCACCACGCAACATCAGACCTTGTTCGGTTTTTTGCACTGTTTAGCATACTCTTTTTTCAATATAGAATTGTGTCCTGTAGATGTAAAAGTGTCATAGCATAATCGAGCACTTGTAGGATAACCACGAGTTCCCATGCTCTGTCACTAGTAACAAGAGCGTCTCCCCGTCTTTTGTTCGATTCCATAATTCTTTGAAGCCTTGCCTCTGTGAAGATGTCACGTTGAAGCCAGAATATTCGTCAACGAACTGCCGCACCACTCTGCAAGACAGATGTCATGAAGGGTAATGTTGCCTAAAGAGCTAGAAGACGGAATTTGTTATCCACGACAGCATGTAGTTCTTGAGGCTTGTAAATAAAATGGGCAAGGAAAAGAAAGGGCAAGAAGAACTCTGTCCGCTTAATCTCCAGCGCCCGCTTACCGCATAATGGTGTTCGCTCTACATCTGAGGTAGTCTCGACAGTCAGTAGACTGCCCACGATCCTACGAGCAACCCGAGGGAAAATTGATTGGCCTGATGCAAAGCTAGGACCGAGTGCTAACAATGATAGCGCTTCTTCATGATTAGTAGGTTGCCTAAAACAGCGACTCGAGAGTTGAATAGGTAGTCCGCCCTAACCGAAGTATGGTTCTCCTGATTGCTATGACAATCGGTAGATACTACTTGTATTCCACACCTTTGATCTACCAATCCATCTAACTTGCCCTGCGGCTTAGCCTTTGCCTTACTTCGAATCAAACTACGATGGTTTTTCGACTCAATTACTAATCTCGTTCAAGGGCGCTCTGGCACTATTCATTCACAACAGTTCTTCTTAACAACACACTTGTCTAAACATGAATACAATTGATTACGCTCCGATCACGATTGCTATCTTAAGTAGTTGTTGCTCGATTGATCGTACATGCCGTGAGTCCATCGGAATTCTGCGGCCCTCGTGTAGTCATTTGTTTTGTGAAGCTCGGCACAATATGGGCGCTAGACAACGACGCAAAAAGTGGATGATCTGTCTCTTGTGACGACCTGCTGCCGCAAAGCATGACCTCTCTTGTAAGCCGGAAGTAGTCGGCTGGTACGTCTTGCAGAATATACCACGATCGACTTTATCTCAACCTTGGTATGTCTTTTGACCAGTATATATGCTTGCTTCATTCTATCTGAGAATAATCTTTATAGGGCCAACGCTTTAGCAACTTCGCCTTCGTTAAAGCCTAAAAGTCGAAAAACCGTACGGCATTGCGTTGGCGTGCTGTCCAGACGGTAACTGATGGATCTGTTCCACCATGTGTACTGTGACCCCTGCCAATCCTAAAAAACGAAAGCCTTATGTCGAATTTTTTTGGCCCATATCTCCAACTCCCTGTCGAAGGAGTGCACTTTTTGGAGCTGCTGAGTATTCTTGAGGACAAGGAGCCTGAAGAGATGCTGCTATTGAATAAGATGAGAGGTCACGTTCCGTCGCTATTTTTGGTGTTCCGGAAGCTGAAGCGGGCCAGCCTTCATCAATTCGGCAGAAATCTACAGAACAAGCGGTAAGCAATATTTATTTGATATTTCGGATGTTGAAGGGCGCTCCACTGAGATTTACAGGATAGATAAACGTGAAGCTGGTAAAAGTTATTAGGTGTGTGTTTTCGTCTCGTAAATTCTTCCTTCAAACTCTGAGGAACGCTAAGGCACGTAGAGACTATTGTGGAATAGGGAGGCCAAGAGAGAGGCACCATTCGGAGGCAGGCCCTACCTCGAGCGCGGTGGTCATGCTGAACTACTCGCGGGTGGGAGGCTACCCGCCTGAGGCATCACCCACTGCGGGAAGTAGCTTCAGAAGACTCGTCCGTCAAGCATCCTCCGGACTCTTCCATCGAGCAGCCATCAGCCTCAGCCGCCACCACCACAGTTCACCCGCTACCACCACAACAGCAGTGTCCTATCGCACTAGAGTTGTCAGCATAGTCCTTAATCCAGTGACCACCCCAGTCGCTGGTCGTGCACTATGCTGTTTTCAAAAATTTTATTTGTCGTTCTATGATCCCTGTTGAGTCTGGAAATGGTAAACAATTGCTGCTGTGGGGAAAAGAGTTGAACCGGACAAAGCCTAGTGGTGAAAGTAACTATGTCTTTTCAGACAACCAGGGGTCAAAAATCGGGCCTCCTGCGCACTTTGAAGCTTGCATCGAAGAAACATCTCCATGATCATCGATCTCCGTGATCTTTTACAAAAGCACATTGATTCTCAAGTTATTAAATTTGATTTTTCTTGTATTGCTAGAGACGCTCTTTGTTTTTACTTCTTGGGTTTCTTTCTAAGGTCCGTGTTGTGTATCGTCCTCCCAACCATAGTATTCTTTACGATAAGCTCTTATGTGGCACACTGTCTGATCTCTGCTCTCTTTGTAGAAATGTCGATGTCGAATCTTAGGAGATTTGAACTTTCATATTGGCTGTTCCTTGTCTTAGTCCTATGCACCCAGAGCGCGAAAACAGAGGAGAATGCTTTCATCGCTTTTTTCATAGCTTGCTTTGAAGCAGCATGTTTCAGAGCCTGCATGTGGATCCTCTATGCTTGACCTAATCCTCAGTCCCTCATATTTATGCTCCAGTGTTATTACCGAGCCTTCGTTGGGAGCTTCTAATAGCAAATAGTTGTGTTTTCAAATGGGAGCTATTTTTTAAGAACGATTTGACATTGGGTTAGAAAATCTGGATATCTGATAATGAGGAAGAACTCCAAAGA
>UZAF01016764.1:25968-41820 GCA_900617895.1 Haemonchus placei
GAAATCGTAACAGCCGAAAAAGCCGATCTGACAAAAACAAGCGTAAATAGAAGGCAAATTGTAGAAACAGAAAAAAAAAAGAAGGAAGAGGATTACCTCCTGAATCGTAACATCTCTGACTCGGCATCGTCTACTAGATGGTCCTTCATGGCTGTGACTTTGTCTTAGACTGGTCAATCTTTTATACGCTCTCAGGGACCCCGCCTACTTGTATTCTCTATCGTAGTTGATGATCAGGAGCGTAAGTGTGAAGAGAAATTCGCACAGAACAAGATCCGCGTTGAAACTACTCCGAATCCTCCGCAATCTCTGCCGTACAATCCTGAATGACTCAGCAGAGGAATGCGGTCGTGCAAACGTTCCGAACTGTTTATGACTGCCCAAGCTTTTCGTTCACTCAGACAAGGAAGAATTTTATAACCTTTCTCAAATTGACTACCCAAATATGGACAGATGACCATCCAAAGATGGAAACTAGTGAGGTACAAGATTCTAGGAGAGAATGTTTCACTCCAGGCTGGACCTGGTTACTTTTGGAGTGTGGGCTACCTTTTGCTAACATTTTGGAGGGCACCTTATGAACGGTAAACTGGCTTCCTTCACCATAAGACCCTATCCGGCCGAAATCGCTATTGTGATGGGAACTTTAGAAAATCAGATCTGTTGCACAAGTTTGCAAAACGGCTCTTCTGGCTCAACATGCTTTAAACCAGGGTGCGGAAACGACCTAATGCTGAAACAATCCGCTCAGCAGGACTACCTCCAGCGGTTTGAATGCTCTCTCAAGACCTTGCTAGTTTCTCGTTCTCTACTTCAAAAGGTGGTATGGTATGACCGTTTCATAGTCGCTCCGTTGTTTATGATCTTAGAAGAGCCTCATTTCCTTGGATATTGAACGTCGTTGAGTCTTCTGCTCTTTGGCTCACCACTGTGCCATTCAACGTCGCGTTCGGGAACACGAACATAGGTATATTCATTACGTAGATTGTCAGCATTACCTTCAACGAGGAAGTTTAGTGTTTTGGCCGACAACGAGACCAGTTTACGCAGTGGAATTTGTTGTCTGTTTCGATCTAGTCGATATGGATCTTAATTCTACCCTAATTATGGTCTCAGGAAAACCCTACTCTGCCCTTTGAGGACACTATGCGTGAACCTAGAAAAATTGTACTCTATGTATCCTATGCAACACAAGAGTTTTTCAGTGTTTACAAGACTTCGAGCAACTGTAAATCGTTGATCTAGGACCTCCTGCTGTCGTCTGCTACAATGCCATTTTGCTGTTCAGATTCAGTCTTTCAGTAGAAATGTATAGTCAGGTTACCAATCGTGGAGCGATGCAACCAAGAAACTCCCAGAAAGGAATAAATAGCTCCGTTTACGCAGCTTGCCTCCAAACAACAAACCTTCCGTTCACCACGATGTATGGACAAGCTCTGTGTATTCGATTGCGTGCGGGTGACAGAGTGATGGTTCCACGAGTTAAAGAGCTCAACCTGCTTTTAGCTTCGAGCTTATCTTGCCAAATGCTCACTGGCATGAAACACTTTCAACTTACAAGTCTGATGAACACACCGTCTTCAAGGTCTCCCAACCTTAAATAAATTCCCGAGTGGCTAATTGGGAGACCTTTCGAATGGTTACACGAAACTCCCAAACCTTTACTACCTCACAATATATTATACTTTCTCCCTTCAGAATCTGAAATGTAGGGGCTGCATTTTGAAAATGTGAGAAATGTGTGGCTGTAAAGACACTTTATTCTGCTTGGGAGCTGGTTGTAAGGCCAGCAGTTTTGCAAGCTAGCTCTGATGAATTGAATCTATTGTGATTATGATTAATTTACCATCTCGGGTGTTATTGACAGGTGAGAGTTGTGTAAAGGAATTCCTGACGCAGGGAAAGCGCTTTTTCTTGTCTTTATTCGACATCTTAGCTACATTTCCTGTTTACATTTCAATGAAGTTGACCTCAATCGGGCGAGTCGATCTGGGAGATGGTCATTTGCAGATTGCCTGTAGAACTTGACCGATTCTTTAAAAAGAAACTTGCATCTTCCAAATAAGCAGGAGTTTCCGTCGATGTTTGTTTGTTTGTTTGTTTTCCAAATAATAAAGACGGCATTCGATTCCGCACAGTAGCCGATGTAAAAAAAGGGGCCGATCTGAATTCCGGTGAGTGAATTTAGCCGCAACCGATAAGTACCCGCCGGACTTCATTCGTCGGGTTAGATGGTGGATTACGGTGTGTGCTCCTTCCTCAATTTAAGCCCAGAAGGAGAGAGGAATATAGTGCGTAAGTTGAATACAACTACTTGGCCTACTTCCAAAAAAGTTAAATGGGTTTAGAGGTCAATGAAAGCTTATTTCGACAGCAGTAAAAGGAAGGCTCACGTCCAAATGCTCAGTTCGAACATTAGACTACATACATGGAATAACAGAAATCTATTCAGCGGTGATTAACTTTCTGCCAGCGCCGCCAGTTTAGAAGCACATTTCTAAGCCAGGACTGCTGAGTATACTAACAAGGTGGCTCATACAATGCTACGCCAGAATTTTAAACAAAGTGCATATCTTACCAGTTTTCTTTTGGTAAAGGATATGAACAGGCTTGGCTCTTTTACATAATCATTAAGCTGCTGATTGCTTTCGGTTTACCAAACCAAGACATAGGATTAGCTGATGAACTATTGGCGTTCAGTTCAGTTCAGATGAGTTTATATCTTGAATTGAAAACAAGGAGGCAATTTGAAAGAGCAAAGCCTTCTTTTGGTGGAGCTTTGTTGCCCAGCTACAACCCGTCANGTCACTGTTCCGAAAGCCTGAGCGCTCAATCACGCTACATATGCTATATGTATATGAGAAATTGAAAAGTCCTCATATATTGCTTTTCATTGCATCCCATTTGTTTTCGACTAATCCGTTCGCCGTTTCAACCAAAATCGAAAACTTCAAAGGTCAGCAACATCTTCGGGGGTAGAACAAGCCAAGCTTCCATTTAGCACCGTCAATATATTCTGGTGGACATTCCAAAGAACCGATTCCAAATCAATGCTGCCATTACCCAAGTTGTTCACTGGTTGAAAAGAAAGAGTAGGACAGCCATATTGACTAGCAAGACCGTACCTTGACCCAGGTAACGCTCTTCCCTCTTTGAGCCACCTTCTTAGCGCATCGCGCGTTGAAAGACTCCTCAAACCAAAGGTTCCCGGCATGTTAAAGCTAATTCGTCGTTGGCTGTCTTAGCCTCCAAAATTGTTAATAACGCTTTATTCACAGCTTACGTTTCTACGGATTCGCCTTCTTCGGAGATTGTTAGGTAACCTTTTCAAGTTCTATAAGAACATTCCAAGGGGAGTAAGCGGAAGCGATGAAGCTGACCTGGAATTCACTGAAGCTATTGTCGTCACCCTGAGTCCAAAATTCCTCACTAACCGTCACCCTTGCCCTGCGTGGGCGTCGACTGGTAAGAAACTTTGGGCTGAGGGTGCCGACAAATAGCTCCAGTCGTTTACAGGTCAGCTTCATCGCTTCCCCTTACTCCCTTAGAATGTTCTTTTGTAATTCGAAAAGGTAAAACAGGAATCACAAGAATATTTCGAGTTATAGGCTCCGAAAAAGGCGAATCCGCCGAAACATGAGCTGTGAATAAAGAGTTATTAACAATCTTGTGGCTAAGACAACCAACGACGGGTTGAACTTCGATTTGGGAACAAGAATATGTTAAGTTAAATGATGCGGTGACCCTTAATGGCCAAATTCCAGTTTCCCTCATTTATTTCAATGTTCCATCGAAAGATGAATGCAGAAGTCGGAATGATTGCTGAATGGCGCATTTTGTTGAATTTGGTATTCATGTTCGTGCTGACTCGAGGCAGGCACACACAAACAGCAACCTATGGCTCTTCTTTTTACCCGAATACGAATATTTATTAGGTCTGCACAACTTATTATAATAAATAACAAGATTCTATTAAACAGCTGGAAAGTATTCAATCGAAAACGAAAGCAAGTCATAGATGAGATCAGTAACAGTACTCGAAAATAGATTAAATATATTAATAAGTTTGCCACCGAGGATTTACTACTTTGACGGGAAAAGCGTTCAATCTTTTCCGCATAGAGTTATTATCAAACGAAAACGTCTGGAGTTAATCTTGAGTTAGATAGGAAGTACTACTAAGAATCAGGTAGAGCTTAACAGAACCGTTTCGCGCAGAAAGTGTGATAAAACTGTACACTTTTGCGTTAGACTCGCATCGGAAACAGTACTACGTTTAACAGTTGAGTAAAAACAGTATACAGCTAAAAAAGGAATTCCGATAGGCATGATATTCACAATGGATCACTGAAACAAAAATGGATGAGAGAGGGTCATGTGCTCACTTCCCTCCGTTCGTCTGCTTCTATCTCCTCCACTGGAGAGAACGGCCCCTCATTTTTGAACACCTTCTGCCGCAACCATTTCAGTGTAATCCAGTCCAGAAGAGTAGTAGTAATTCCTGCAAGCATAAAGACTTCAGATCAATAACAGCGCTTTCACCCGGAGAATACAGCAGAAAGCTAGAGGTTTAAGATTAACGAACTGCCTAATTTTTCCAATTACTTAGTATCTAACAGCTTCTGTATTTTTTATTTTCATCTATAAGCAGGTAAAAGGTGTTCCTCTTTTGGCCGATCCCACTCTTTCAATAATGAATCATAATTATAAAAAATAGTGATTCAATAAAAATAAGCTACTGATTCCATATATTATAGATATATGAACGATCTACTAATATTAAATAACCGAGCAGAATCTTATATAAAAGAACAGTTTCCTCTGAAATATAGAAATACACTTGAGCTCCAAACAACACATTTGGATGAAAGAAACAGCAACTATTCAGGACTTGAAGATTAATATAATCGATGGTCTCCTTTTATAGCGGGATCATAAGCCGATTGTAAAGCATTTCAGACATTTCTGGCCTACGGTAGCCAGCTGTACGCCAATGACACAAGCATCTGACTACTTTTCCAAATATCGAGGACGGAGCATTCGCCCAATTCGAAATTCGCTGATTTGAACGACTCTGGCGTCCATCACTGGGGCACAAGTTTGAAGTTGGGTAGATAAGTAGCATCAGCTGGCCCTACTCATCAAACCTACTTGAAACCTGTACCCCAGTGATAGGCGCCCGAGTCGTTGTAATCACTCCGAATTTCGCCGTGCAATTTGCCATTAGATCTTTCACACGAAAAAAGACTGCAAGATCGAAACTTATTGGGAAAAAAACTTAGAACTAGAAGAACATATTGGAGCACCCAAATACGACGTACCTTCAATAATAGAGTCGAATGTTGAGCCCATAATGATTTGAGAATACATTATACAACCGATAAGTAGAACGAACTGTGCGCAGAGGACGAAGGGTTGATATCCTTCGGAATTGAACCAGCTCTGAATATTAGGCATAGCTATAAGAAACAAAGCTGCAGACTTTGATGCGCTAACATTTGATACAGTCAAATACGTTTGTAAACAAATTCGCGAGTAACCAAAGAAAAAATTCTGACTTTCTCAACCTTGCTAAAGTACATATTACAGCAATAGCTATTGATGGAAAGTACAGAGACCAGAACACCAGATAAAAAGTCTTGAAGCGTTAATCAGTTGCGTCTGAGGGACACGCCCACGCATTCGACTTCCATTCAGAATCATAGTGGGGTAGGAATGCGTAGTTGACCCCTACAATGACTTGCGGTGACCAACCAATGTACAAGTCAGTGTTTTTATCCTCCTAGATGTGTTTGGTACGAGTTAAACGACCCCTGGGGGTGGAAGGCCTTTTGAACGAACCTGTGACTATGCGCGTGCGAAGGGTGCCACTTGCCACTACACCCTCCGCCCCAAACACCATGTATTTGGAAATTTTTTTACTCTTTTTCTCTCGGGTTGGAGATTGAGATTCACCTTTGACCATCATCTATGTAATCGAGCCAAATCTGTCCCACTAGTTTTATGAGCTTTGTAGTTACAATGCAATAAAAAAATGGTAAAAAGGGTGATGGAAAAGTCTGGTAGTGATAACAAGGGTGTTTAAGGGATTAGGAGTGAATTCAAAAACCCAAAGTCGATGAAAGGATTGAATTCACCTTCCCCCCTACACGAGAAGGAAGAAAGCGAGGGGAAGCAAAAAGACAAATATGCGCTTGAAATAGATTGTGATTAGGGTACATAGAAAAATTGTAGGACTAACGAATATAGGCGACGTGAGTGGAGAGCAAAAGCAACAAAAATTGGGGATTTACTTCGATAGAAGGCCATAAAGTTTGGCTTAAGCAGTAAATCATGATTTTAGAACTGCAGATTTAGTGAGAGAAACAACAAACAGCCCACGAATCAGAGTCAGTGAAGAAAGGCAGAATGAAAACAAAAGATCTCTATTCTAGAAGTCTCAATGAACTATACATGTAACAAAAACTATACTGTCGAAATGCTCACCATGCCGCTGACCATGAAATGAGAGCACGTAGCAATAAATGCTGGAAGCGCCCATAGTTTTCCCTTTCGTGCTCTATGGCAAGAATCCCAAATCTGAAAATAGAATCAGGAACAGTCATAATTTATGGCTTGATTTGTATGAAATGCTTCTGAGATGAGCTCTCAATCGTAGGTGCATTTTGTAATGCGGCGCAGCTTTATGTAGATAACTCATTTAGGGAGCCCAGGATTTCGGCTAGCATATCTTTATTTCGAAACAGAAAAGCTTTTCGCAAAATTAATTAAAGTGTAATCCTAGGTAAAGTTAACGTAGGATGAAATCACTCGAAACGCTCTATAGTGTAATGTTGACCATATAACTGTATATGCTTGGAATTCATTGTTTTGGTGACATCCAATGGTTGTACGCGCCTCCATGAGGTGCTACTGGAAACTGCTCGTCTGTCAGACCAAGTTGAACGTGGACATCCAAACTAAAAAACACGCCAACCTACGAACTCGGCCACATCTAAATGATCGATGGTGTTTAAATTGCTACGCTTCGATGAAACGGCATCCAGGAAAGCCGAGATGCATTCGCAAAGCCCATCTAGCATAAAAGGTATGCGAAGGTCTCCGGTGCAAAGATGCATTTACCCAAGCCCAGATGTCCGTAATTAAAAGACTCGTGCTGAAAGTCTAAACGTTGGCACGTTGACAGGTCGCCTTGCCTACTACTATAAAGGATAAAGGATAAAGTTTTTGTCGTTAATCAATCCCGTCTGAGGGATGCGTCCCCGCACTCGACCACCATTCAGAGTGGTAGTGGAATAATGAGTGCGTATGCGGCCTATACAATGACCTGCGGTGGCCAGCCGATGTACAAGTCATGCTTTTATCCTCCCAGATGAGTCTGGTACCAATTCACCGACCCCGGAGAGATGGAAGGCTTGGTTGGCCTAGGCGGGCATCGATCNAGGATTGAAACCCCTGACCGTGCGTGTGATATAGTGCGCCTTTTGCCACTACACCACCTCCGCCACGCCGACTACCATAATAAGTAATAATTATTGCGCTAGGGGTAGACGAATGAATTCCTGTTCCGTGCAAGGAACGAGAACGAGATAGCCGTGTTGCGAGGGCAATGTGACTGGCTCGAAAGCCAATTTTTGCAGTGACCTCAGATTCACCAACGCTGTCGGAGTTATTGCTTCAAACTTTTCCGAGACTCGATTGTGAGCGTCGAACTCTTTAGTGACTCACAAGGTTCGTGTTGTGGGTTCACAACTGGTCCAACTATTTCTCTAACTAGTTGACTTAGGTTATACTTTTGATAGCTTGTTCTTAAAGCATATTCGATCGGTATCTAAAGTGTGCAATCAGGTAGATGACCCAGATACCTCTTCTGGCGCAGTGCACCGTTGCATCCCATAGCCTAATTGTGCTACCACAGCCTTTTAGCGATACAGCATCTAGGCGTTGCTCACATTCACAAGTATATAAGCTTGCAAATTTATGTATTATTGGCAGTTTCCAGGTACTATACATCGTAAACTTTCACAGCTTGACGATAAGATCAACTGGCCATCAGCCGAAACAGTGCATCGACCGTTGTGCTCCATCCCGCGAATCCCCTTGCCCCAGTGAAACACAAGAATGAATTAACTCAACTTAATTCTTCTACTAATCCTCTCTGTGGGTTACAATCAAGGCCAGCATTCACTTACTCTCCCCTGTGAGTAGTAGAAAAGGAAACTAAGCGTGTCCGTTTTTTTTNNTTTTTTTTGTCGATAAGTGTGCATTCGACCGGAAATTCATAACTCCTGTTCCAGTGGACCTGGAGCGTTTGGTGTAGGCATAGGCGGCAGGATGGGAACACTTATAGCTGACACTTCGAAAAACGTGTATTCCGACTGACTGCGGGAACTCTATAAGAAAGGTGTGAAGCAGGAATACTACAAGCAAAAGTGAAAAGAGTGCCCCGAAACTTCTAAACTATGTTGCAGAACAAAAAATGGCTACATAACCTCCGTTTCGCCCCCTGAAGAAACAATGCATGTCAATGCTGGAATAGCCGTCACAGTATTGACTATGAAAGACTCTCTCAGTGAAAAAAGCAGGCAGTCATGAAGAAAATAGGTGATCAGATTAATACGGTGCAAAAGGGTTGGGAAGATCAGAAAAATGAGAACGCCCCTACTTGCAACGAATTTTCGCTCAGCATTCCTAAGAAGATTATTCAAAAGTGAGAGATTCTGTTGACTAGGAAGAAGTATAACAGTTATGAAATTAGTAATGCGAGTGCTGCAAGCGCCAATCCGATTAGTGCACCGTACTTTACTGCACTACATATGTAAATACCAGTAGATAATTTGCTCCGAATTCTAAACTATGTGACAATAGTGTCTTCATACTTTTATGAAAGATGTCCAGGTGCTGTCCGCTCCTAATCACCAGTAACATGGGACTTTACAAAAATTGGAATAGTGTAACAGAAATTGAAAGGCAGCTCTGAACGAAACAATGCCAGCGGGAATACATATCTAATATCAAAGAAAGAAGTTTTTCTCACAGTTCTTACCATTATTGTCCACACCACTCCAAACAAGCTAGCTAGGCAACCTGTCAGAGCATAGTAAAGAGGAAGATATGGGCCAGCGTAATACTCGTTACGTTTGTTCTCCTAAACAAGTTACACTTCAGTAGTGATGAAGTGGAGCGGAATGCTAAGAAGTGCAACGCATGAAAATGCTTGACGCAAAGGAACCACTTACTCTAACAGCTCGCGGTAGGCCAATTGTTCCTGGTCCAGCGAATTCAGCGAACACATTCATAGTTAGAAACAAAGCAGCCATTACGCCCATTCCGAGACCACATACCTTAAAAGTATACCATTTTTTCTGCTCGAGAAATGGATATACCACGGTGCATGATGTGTGCAACAATTGAGGGCGAAAAGGAAATTGAAAATTCAAATTCAATAATGAACAAAACAGTACTCGGTTTGAGTTGTCTGCTCAGGTTCTTTAACAACTCAACAGGAGTAACGGAGCAAAGGTTAAAGGTATGATTAATGTCACGGCTAAAGGACAGCAGGTCATATACATTCACTACTTCAATACTTTATTGAATATTCAGGAAAAGAGCGGAAGTAGATCGGAAAAAAGGCAAGCCAAAGTCTGGCTCGAACGAGTAAAAAAAAGGAATTATCAATGTTGGTAAACGAAAGCTCACCAAAGCAAGCATGTGCCTAGCGTTGTGTAGATCGGAAACGCCAGGAGCTATAGAAGATGCACCAGGAGTCGTGATCTTGTTGAGACCTCTGAAAGAAATTAGGATTGGTAGATCTGCTTTTACCCAGCTATGGTACTCACTTTCATAGTATCACCAGTGGTAGTTGTAATTTTAAAATCATTTACGGGAAATGCTCGAGAAGTTCATAACTATTCTGTGATGCATCATAGATATCGACAAATAATCAATGTTCTAGACGGAGTGCAAAAATTTCTACGGTCGCGCCTAATTAATCTTTCAAAACAACTAAATTTCTACGGTCGCGCCTAATTAACCTTTCAAAAAGACTATCTGTTCAAAATCAGTTAGCTTATTACAAAAGGTTATAACCGACTAACATGACTAAACAGACCTTTGCGCTTTCTTCAGTAGCCAGAAGTAGAAAACTCGGGCAGCATCTTGCAAAAGAATGGAACATGCTACAGCTAGCGGAAGGGCATCCCAGATCATTGACAAGGCTAACCAGATAAAAGAACATAGAAGCAAGGAAGCTAGCCAGAGGAAAGCCCTGGAAATTTATTATTATAAGAGAAGTGTTAGGTCTATACCACTATGATAGACCTATACTCCTATCTCACGAAATTAATTAACATACCCTAAAACGAAGAGAATGATTCGAAGCGAATCCTTAGCAATGAACCGACAAAACAGCGCTGCCGAGGGAGAGAATGTGATGAGATAGCAGGCGACAGTCAAACAGACTCCCATCGGAGAAACACCTCCTTAATATAGAAGTGTTAGTAACAGTAATACTTGTCACCTCCGAATAAATTTATGAATGGTAAGAGTATATAGGTCTTCTGGCTTCTGGCCACGCCGAGATGAGCCCATACGATAAATACCAATTTACTAAGTCCTAACCCGTACTGGACTTGCGAATTCTTCTCTTTCATTCTTCATACTCCCTTTCTCACCGTGACTTTGACATGACTCAACTAAAATACATAACCGTGCGCTAAGGAGATTGTTGTTTAATAATCGAGAAAGATTGTCTTTCATGCGGTGTTGTCAAAGCGATTTTATTTAGCTCTAAACCGAAATGCGTTAGTGATTTGACGTTTTGCAGAATGCTTTGATTCAGTTCAATAGGATTGTAGTCATGGGCATGAGCTTACCTAATGTGCTCTAAAATAATGCTAAGACATTGCCACCTTCAGTGGGCTACGGCAACCAATATCTGCCTTCAGACTTCAACGACGCAACAGACAAGGGCGCGTCCGACCGACGTGTTGCTGGCTATGTGTTGACAACTCTGAACGCCGATGGATTACGCGCCAATGTTGTCAACAAGACGCGTCAGATCGACGTCTAGCGTCGCCGTCGATCTGTCGCGCGCTCGCCGGTTGCGTCGTTGAACTCTGAACAGCCAATATGTCCATGTCGAAGCGGAAAATACTGCACTCCAATCGAAAAACTCAGGGATGACCTACATAACCAAGAGGTTTTATCACATTCTACCGAAATTTTTAATGAGAATGCTAGCGCTCAGAGATTAGAAAACTTCGAAGTGTGAGTATTGCAGTATACAACCTAAGCTATCTTGTCCAGCTTTCAACTGGACGGTCCTGTCACTTGACATTTTTCGCAGTATTTCATGTAAAAGCGATATAAGGAGAAACCCGATGTAATAAGGGACTCATGGTAAAAGTTGAACTCGGCAAACAAGGTACAACTGTCAAGATCGAGAAAATTGACTGTTTCCAATCTACCATCAATAACAGTGTAATATATAGAACATAAAGTACCAAACATAGGCTTGCAACCTGCAAAATTAAAGAAAGCGATAGCATATTATCTTTATTACGTCACTGTCAGAGAAACTGCTTCAAGGATGAAAATTCTGGCAAATGGGCACGCAACAAAAGTTAGTTTAATTGCACAGTTAGGTCATTACCCATCCTACAGAAAACTGTAAACAAAGAATTTGTTTCTCAAATGGGAACAAGATTCGAATAAAAATGTGAGATGAAGTCACAAGCGAAATCACAGACACAACACAAAAATAATGTCTAAAGCTAATAGAATTATCACCCAACCACAATTGAATGTACATTAGACATATTATATTTCCTCTATATAGTGAAACTACGCATAACATCACCCGAATGGAACGATTTTCAGAATACACATAGTTGATGCATTTGAAAAGAAAACGCCAAATGATCAACGGCATGTTGGCATGATAACACCATCTACAAAGGATCCCATGAGCACTGAAGCAGAAATTAGTGTAGCGATCAATGAAAGCTTGTTTCTACCGCAGTAGAAGAAAGCCTTACATGCCCAGCTCAAAACATTAGTGACTACACAGAATAACAGGAACCTATTCAGATGAGATTAAGTTTCTGTCAGTGCCGCCGATAGAAGCATTTTTTAAAGATAGGACTGCTGAGTATGGTAACAACACAAGGTGGCTCATACAATGCAACGCTGGAATTTGATACAAGAGGCACATCTTACCAGTTAGGTTTTCTTCGGTGAAGGATATGAAAAGGGTTGACGCTTCTGCAAGACTAATTGAGCCGATAGCTTTTGGTTTTCCAAAAAAAGATTAATCGATGAACCAATAGCGGCAATGAAGTTCAACAAACAAACATCAAAGAGGCAGAAGCAAGCATGCAATAGTTATCCAAGGGGTCTTCTAACATTGATCAGTTGCCAAAGTGAAAAAAGAAAAATTCTAAACAATAACCGGTCTGAAAAACGAATGAAAATGAGCCTACTTCGTTACAGTTGATTAACCTACACAACAAATTGCATAGGATTGTCCTCGGATGTGTTATTTCGCGTCCATCACACACCTTCATGCAAAAAATTTTTTCCGAGAGCAGTAAAAAGTAGACTTGTACGAGAAAGGGGCGTGGAACAACGGCGTATATAGTCAGTGCCATCATACAGTGGTTCTACTGAGTCTTTTGTGAAAGAATGGGTTTCACAGCATACCTTTGCCGGCTATTTTGAACAGCGATCATTAATTCACTTTAGCGTATGACGGAGGCGAAAACTTTCTGCGAAGAGCTTTAACAACATATAAAGGTAAGCAAGACACTGCTGTAATAGCCGTCGTCTTCGAAATAAATATCCATGAAAGTACGAATTGTCGGTCGAAATACTGGTCAAGTACAATAAGCGAAACAGCGTACAATGCCAGCGATAAGGCCTGAATGAAATGGCATGTTCAAAATTTCAAAAGAGGTTTCCGAAGAGTTGGTACCTGAGCGAGTAACATAGCCCAATGCCAAGTATGGACTGTCATTGCGACCATTATTAGTTCCGTAACGATTAATGCAGAGAAGGAAATCGAAACGACATGAATAAAGTCTGCATCAAAGACTAGCAGAGCTCCATACATTATAACGGCTCCTTAAACGGCACAAAATGAAGGGACTTTGAATGATCTAACATATTGAGGAAACTCACCTTGATACAGGCTGATCATGACCCATATGCAAAATGTTTTGTAAGACAACGATCGACCCTTTCCTAGTTCCTTGTACAACTCAGGATACGTGAGTGCATTCGTTGCAGTGACATCGCGATCAACAACCAAGGAGAACACCGGAAGCATAGTATACGCGGTAGAATAACTGGAAAAACAAAGATCGAGAAAAGGCTGTTCAAACTATTCAAACTCGAATATAGATGCCCTTTGATAAGGAGAGAAAGTGGAAAATGTTGAAACTTACGCGACCATCAACACTCCTTGATATAGCGAGACAGATGCGAAATAGAATACACAAGAAAATATAGCCTGCATTGTCGAAATTATGAGTCCTCTGCAACAGTCTGGGGTAGACCCAAATACACCATTTCAAAAAAAGCTTTTTCCAGAAACGATAAAAGCGAAAGTAGAAAATCGAACTAGGCTGACCTGTGCATGACGAATTGCGACAGTGCACACGATCGTTTGTAGCAAAATCTGCCATGAACAAGAAGAAGCCGACATACATGGGAGAACTGAGTTATCGAGAAATCAGCAGCTAGAGAGGCTTGTTTTCCTAAACCACATGTTAGGAATTGTTCAAATGAGAATCTCGAAAATACGTTCAAAAAGATTAAAAACACTGTTAACCTTCATTAGCATCTATTCCAATTCCAGCATGTGCAGCCTGTATCATGCTTACATCATTTCCTCCGTCGCCAATCGCTGCAACTCGAAGTGGAGAGCGGTACTTCCGAAGAAGCTGCACAATCTGCGCTTTCTGTTCAGGTGAACACCGACAACACACGACAGCTGTGCAAGCACACACCAGCTCGGCAACCTGGAACTCGCACAATTGGTTCACAGACTAGTTTATTCCATTAAAAGAGAAAATCACTGAAGAGATGGAGCTTTACTAGCTAGCTTGACTCAAGTTAGCCAGATATACCGATGAAGCTTTGTTACTTACAAGGTACTTATGGAATTAAATACAGCAGCCCTCAAAAGTGTCCGGCGAAACACTTTTTTGGTTATATCTTTTGTCATTAGAGGGATAAAGGTTAATGTCTTGGGCATTAATCAAGCACGGCTGCGGGATGCGCACACGCAATCGTGTTCATTGAGAATCGTAGTGGCGTATTGAATGAGTATGTGGCCTATAGAATGACTTGCAGCGGCCCTCCGATGTATAAGTCGGAGCTTTTCGAATGGGACTCGAACTCTTACTTGAGCTTTCCGGGCATCGTGCTCTATTCCTTACACTACCGGAACCCCGTTTGCCCTCGCCTTCTTAATGGTTTTTTCGCCATAGCTTATCAGCACCTAACGTGTTGAGCCGGTCGGCCAATATCAGCACAGTACCGTAAGCTGTAAGCTTTACATGTTAGTACTTGTTTTCACTTAATGTTTTGTTGACTGCTATTATTTCTCCGCAGTACGCTTCACGAAATTCTCACAAGGTTGGCGCCTTATGGACAAAATTTCAGCCTCAGAGGGGCATGCGCTACACCTAGGTATCCTTTGTCAGTCTATTCTTCACCAACACCGCAAGGAGTTTCGGAGAACCTAGTTACTCGATACTGGATCCTCTACGACGCTAGCCATCACCGCGCCGTCTGGTCCCCGCAAAGAGAACAGCCTTCCAAGAGATTTCTCCTTTGCTGCTTCTGAGATTCAGAAGGAATGCTGTACTACGAACGGCTCAAGCAAAGCCACATCGTCACCGCTCCCTATTGCGCTGGTCAGCTGCAGAAACTTGCGGAAACCGTTCGAGAAAACGGCCTAGTCCCATTTTTGTGACCTCCTCTATAACAACGCTGAGCTTCCCATAGGTAAAGAAGCCCGTGAAAAATTGGAGGAGCTAGGCTGGAACACGGCCCCACATCCACTCTGTTCATCTGATATTGTCCCTCAGATTACAACTTACTCCTCGAGGCTTTCCTAGCAAAAAACAATTCGTCAATTCGTATTACCACCTTGAACAAGTGGTCGGTGACTTCTTCTTGTAGACTACCGATCTTCTCACTTCTGAGCGAAGAGAGTCGCTGATCTGCCCCTTAGTTGGGGCAATGTTATAACTATGGAATATTATTATATTGTTGATTACTTGCATTGTTTGCAGAGTTATAGAATGAAACAGAGAAAAAATCTCAACCCCATCAAAACTTTCTGATCAACCTGATAATATCGAACTTCGGTAGGGTTACGCCGAAGTTTGATTAAGTAGGCACAAACGACTTTGATCATTTCAGACAGTGCAGAAGCAAATAAACGCACATTGACGTAATCTTACTAGCACGTTATGCGCACTTCGAGAGTTCGAGTAAATTTTACCACGTTGATGTTGAAGTACCTATGGCTACTAGTAGCCTAAGCGAAATAGTGGAAGTTACGATGTAGAATAGCGGAGAAATGGCAGAGAAAGCGAAATAATCGCCAATTTTAGGAAATGTAAGGCTTCAAAAAGTGGTAAGAAAAGGGGGTTACGAGATCGTGTTTTTGCAATCGTCTGGGTGCCTACACATAAGCGTACTATTTGTAGGCGTCCTCACGCTTCATTGTGATGGTGCAGCTTTAACAAGACCGTCACAACACGACCACTTCTGCGTGTACTCAGCCAAGCCGGTTGTGGGGCCCTGGTAGAGGAGGGGGGGGGGGGGGGGGGGGGGGGG
>UZAF01016764.1:42091-65631 GCA_900617895.1 Haemonchus placei
AAAAAAAAATGCATGAGAATGTTAAAATAATATCTAAGTGAAGTCTACTGTCTACCTTCTCAGGGCGTTGAGTTCATTGTGGGCTTCGGTCCGATTTTGAACTGATCCGAAAACGTGAACGTTATCTGTCCTCGAGAATAAACCGCTAGATTTTGCTATACAGATGGCTGTCTCCAGCTTATCACCCGTCAGCATCCAGATTTTTATACCAGCGTTTCGGAGAAGTTCCAACGAAGTTGTAACTTGATCCTTGAAAAGCTGATGATTACAAAAGGAAAGTTAGTTTCCGATCACATTTAAGCCTAGAACTAATGGTAAGTAATCTTGTACTGTCAGGCATTGTAAAGCCACGACTGAATGCTCGCTCTTCAGAAGCTGGATACTAACGTTTTTGAAAGCAAACATATGTCTTTGAAAAGTAGCTTTCTTTTCTGCACACCCGCCCAACGTGGACGGAGCTCCGCTGAAATACGGAAGCCGTGCACACTACTATTTTTATCTGCCGTTCATGCGTCGGTTGAATCGAGTTTTGAACTTATGTGGAATGAATCGCCTACTAGGAACACTCCCTCCACCGTGCGTGAAATTCCTTCATTTCATTGTTGTCCCCTCCCCCACTTTCGCTCATTTTTCCGGCATCTGGTCTGTTATGAGACGAAAATGGGGAGCTCTGCTCATAACATGTAACAGACAATTTTCGATCTTTTCGATCTACAGGAATCTCATCTTACATTTCTTAATGCAAGAAAATTTTAATGTTACTTTTTGATGTCGTGATATAAATAACCTGCAACCGATCTTCGACACCAGTGAGGCACAGCAGTTGAAGGTCTTTTTCCAGCATTCGATTGACACAATTTTGCATGGTTTGAGACCTATCTGTTATGGACATTTTTGCAGCATGATATGCGCGATCAAATGCTTCCAATTCCGCAGGAGTGAGGATACGTTTAGCCACGACCAGAGTTCGCAGACCTAAAAGGAAGACCTAGTAGCAAAGCACGAATTTTCTTTCGAAACTATTGTACCTTCACGGGCCATATTGCTACATTCTTCTTCAAGCCAATCGTTGTACTGAACCATTCCCGACATCACCGTATCCGCTCCCTTCATAAGAAGTGATATCTCGTCGGAGGTCTCGTCCTGAGGGAAAGAAAACATGAAAGTCTGATGTCAGGATGGATCATGCATAATATTGGCACTATAGAAGAAACGTACCTTCACAATTATTCCCATACGTTTGGTTTCACTCGTAAAAGGGAAAATATGAAGAATCTGGAACAGTTAGTAGTATGAAGCGGAATAGAAGGAATGCTCAAACTCGTTAGAAAAAAAGCTTCCAATAAAGGGAAGAACTAAATTCTCTCGATGGTCAATACTATTCTACTATATATAACGCGCTAAATATGCCTATTCGTTTATCGGTGTAAGTGTGCAGGTTTGACCGGAAATTCAATACTCTTGTCCCCGTGAACGTAGAGCGATCAAATTTGCTAGGAGTGCAGGTGGCGCTCCTACCAAATTATATAAGTGGCACTGCTGGAATCCACTCACAGAGGTGGAGCTTGCGTGGAACTAATGTTAGGCAGTAAATTCACAATTCCTGTTCCAGTGAATCTAGAGCGTTCGAATTTGGTACGAGTAGAGGCGGCAAAATGGGAACACTGTTGGTAAGTGACATGATTAGACTACGCCTACAGGGGGAGGGGCGGAAATTGTTCATTTGGACCTAGAGGATTCATATTTCATAGGGACATACGCTGCATGACACTGGAGGTTGGTGATAGGGATCTTCAAGGAGAGGGAGAGGGGCGGGCGCGAAAACTGTTAATTTGGACTTAGACCGCTCAAATCCGCAGAGGTACAGGCGGCTGAATGGGAACGCTGGTGGTAGATGGCAGAACTGCACTCCATAGAGCGTGCGTGAAAATTTTTAATTTGGGCCTGAATCGTTCAAGATTTATTTATTTAACAGGTGTGCTCGAAGGCACAGCGCACGATAGAAATGGTTTCTATGAATTTCTCCAGGGGCCTAGATAGGGCATAATGAGGGCTCCAAACCGGCTTTGCCGACGTACAAACCTAAGGTGGACCAGTTCTCACGGTGTCGTAGCGCCTGCAGTGGTTGCGCCAATCGCACCGGGACACACAGGTTGTACGTATGCAGCTTACTGTAGAAAGCAGAACGATAGTACGCACACTTGAATAGCTTGTCCATACACCCCTTTCATGCAACTTTTGTTGTTATACTCTCTTCCAACCCCTAACTTTACTACTTTTTTTGAGGCCTTATATTTCTCTAAATACGCCTACGCGCTTTTCTTCGCCACTTTCACACTACTCCGGACCAACACCTCCATTATTCGCCTAAAACTTGATACTCCAAAAATTATTGTGAGCTGTTCCCTCAAACTGGTGAGAGTACAGGAGGTAGGATCGAGACACTGATGGCAGTCAGGAAGTGACTGAGCTGAACTCCAATCAATGGGGAGGGTGCGGTGGAAGCGATCAAAAGGTGCGGGAGACTCGTCTTCCAATTCATTTGTAATAGGAGCAAAACCAACTTGGAACTGCCTAGTCTGTCCGATTCCGAGCTGCAATTGGATTGAATGCAAATCGCGCTGAGCTAATCGTACTCCCACCGTTTCCGTCCATTTCACAAGCGCAACCTGAACAATCAACGTGACGTAAATAACAAACAACCTAAGAATGTTTAGAGCACTTGCGCTATAAAAATTACTTCGTCAGGACTTGCTGCTTGGTAAGACACGGTTCCACCCTCCGCAATTGGTGTAACATTATGACAGAGCGCGATAGCCTCCACAGCTGTCTGCAGCTTAGCAGAAAACGAATGCCTGCAAAATATAAGAGTTTTCTAGATACTTTAATATTTACATTAGATACCAACACAGTCAACTCGAACAATGACTCTAACTCAGCTCGTTCGTGCAAAACCTCTAGAAAGTAAAACAGAAGAAAAGACAAAATGAACTATCACAAGCGCGTTTTTCAGCCGAAAATTTTTCTGGTTTTTCCTTTTATTCTCTTGAAAGATGCGCTTCTCCATGTTGGCTAACTGATATATTGTTAATTCAAGAAAGTAATTTGCCTTCCTAATCTTCCAGAATAAGCACTAGCAACATGTTGAGCCACTTCTTCGAATGCGTCTGAACTGAACGCTACTGTGCCTAGGTGAATCTAAAAGAAAAATGTAAATCAAAAAATTCAAGTAGGACACCATAGCGTTGAAAAACTTATATCTAATATAACCTTTTTAAAATGCATTTCGTTCTTTGTGAGAGTGCCTGTCTTGTCGGAAAGAAGGAAAGAAATTCTTCCAAGTTCCTCTGGTATTGTCGAAGAACGCACGACCGTGTCTGGTATCTGCTTGTCACGTCCTATTTGCCAAGCAAAAAATAGCTGCAACTTTCAAGATGGTCACTTTACTTGGTTTTGTTGCGATCTAACGAACCTTAGCCATATCAAGGTTTACACGCAGTGAAATCGGAATTATGTAGGAGAACAGCAGCACGAAACGCATTAGGTAACGATACCAATTAGTATCCACTCCTTTCATAATAACCATAACTGACGCTAATACCATCACGAAGACAAACAAGAGTTTTGTCAGGTTGTTCACCTCAAAAGGAAAATATAGAAGAACGCAGACATTGGAAAGACAGGTTTTCTCTCGCTCACCTCCAAATCAAGAAGTCCGACTTTGCTTTCTGGTAATGTGGTATTCATTACAGATCGAGTTTCCCTTCCAGTATAAACCACAATTCCTACAGCCGTGCCACTTGCAAGAACTGTATTTGCCCACAAGACATTCTCTACGTTCAATGAACCATCCTGCACGTGGTCATCAGTGGTGACCTATACAACAGAAAGAATGTTTCGCAGGTAAAAACAGAATTGAATCAAATAAACAATAACTAATCTAAACATTACTTTAATAGTTCCAACAAATGCATGAATATCCTTTTGTGGCTTTTCCGCGTAGATTTCACAATTGATTTCCATTATTTCCTAGACAAAAACATTTACGTGATGTCAGTTAGGGAAATCATTACTACATAACGAAATATTAAAAAACCAGAGAAAATACTAACTGCTTCATTCATAAGATGCTGGGTGAATGGTACAGCAATACGTAACTTCCAATCGGTTTCCCCATCCAACTGATCTGTGCGAATGAAACACGCTCCTGATCGTTCCGTCGTACGTAGAAGTACAACATCTGCTGGTACACGTCGATCTTTCGCAATTATAATGACGTCGCCCACCTCTATATCACTAAAAAAGGCGTGAAGCTTATTTTATCCGACAGAGGTGCATTTCAGAAAAAACTCCAAGTGAGAACGGTCTTTTAGAAATCTAAATATGCTTCACCTGCTGTTTACTTCGACCCGCGTACCGTCCCTAGTCAATCGCTCATACTTCTCGCCATTCAACTCTTTATCTCTTAGAAAACGCACGAAGTCATCAAGCGCTTCACGTATCAGTGTAATTGTCAGAACAAAACCCTGAATGAAAATGATGATAGGCGATACTCTTCGGCAAAACCTATTATCATTATATTCATGTGTTTCGAGAGAACGCTAAGTTGACATACTTGAACCAGCTACCCATGAACGCAGTGAGACAAGTATTAGGAGGAAGGTAGGGAATAAAAGAAGGCAGAGGAGTAGAGACAAAACTTAAGGATATTTATAAAAAACTAAAGAGGAAAGATGTCCGCTTGAGAAAAAGAAGTGAAGAAGTTAGACGACAAATAAGCATCAGGAAGCAATTATATGAAAAAAANAAAAAAACTCACAAGTGGGCCCCAATAAGTAATAGGTGCACCGATTTGAATAGCAGGAATAAATTGGCTGCATGCCATAAGCAAGAAGTACAGATTCAAAAAGAATTTGAACTGCTGGAAGAGAACCTGAAACTGACTCATTCTCATGGGTGAGATGCGATGAGCAGTAAAATTGACTTAGAAGTAAACAAATGAAATCGCTATAAGCTAACCCATAACCATAGTTATTAACCACAGGTCTCGCATTCCTACGATAAGTAGAAAAGAAGCTTAAAAATGTAAATATTCGAATTGCTCACCAACGGAACAAAACTAAAGATGTTGTACTTCTGATTAGAAACTTTGTTGGGAGCAAAACCCGCACCATCGCCGCCCACTGGTCCGTATCCGATTCTTACTGTGCGAGAATGCAGAACGCGACGACGACCAAACAACATGCGACAGCATCTGCAGGAAAATCACATAAGAATTATCTTTGAATAGGTTAAGATATTTTCTTAGGTATCAAATGATTTAAGCAGAATCTGCATTGTTCAATTGTAATCCAGCATAAATTGAGCTTCAAAATCTTCTTTCATTTGCGGAGTCTTTTTTCAACCATGGGAGGGCAAGAAAGTCCTTTTACACTATTCATTGCGCTTAGCCCCGAAATTAGTACCTTCTACGTTAACACTTGTGAACATAGTAAACCGAGAGCTTTCATCGAAAGAACTCATAAGGTAATTACGAAATATGGTGTAAAATAAAAAATGGCAGAGAAAGTATACTTGGCCATGGCAAATGTGCTGGAACCGCGAGAGGATACAGAAGGAAGAAGATAAATGTCGTCCGAACCGTCCACAACTATCTGAAAAAATTGATACAGATACTCCAGAAAAAAAAAACGCTAACAATGCCCATGTTAAGAGGAAATCAATAAAAACGAAGCTTTTTTTGTGTGGCCGACAACCCTCCTTTCATTCATGAAAAAAATGTAGAATCAATGAAGTCGGAAACAAACACAACAAGAACAACAAAATAGCATAAGAAATGTTAATAGGATAAGAACCCATGAAGACTTGAGTGTCCCGAAAGTCCATGTATTTTGAGTGTTTTGCATTATGAACAGGATCACAAATGTAGCACTTGCAGTTTTGGGCATGTTGTTGAATAGCCAATAGCCAACACTTCAGTTCCCAATATTTGCAGCCATTTCCTATGCCCTATACAGGAAACATCACCACTGAAGTGAAAATTTGGTTAACCCGAATTTCTTAATAACCATCACGAGAAGAAAACCCTATCCAACATCTGCAGAACAGTTTTCAAAGCCAAGCTTCTGCCTGGTGTATTTGCTTATCTACTCGTAAACGGAATTTGGATCGAACTCATTATAGGCTGAATATGTTTCAGTGGTTAAGTCTAACTGCCTTAAATCTCTTCCAACGTTCGAATACATTTGAATCGAACTCCTTGGCATCAAATTGAAACAAGAACTTCTGTTGCTCACCTCCGAGTCAACCATGAGTGGAAGAAGTCGACTGGCTTCGTCAGCCTCCTCTTGGCAGGTTGCCAATCGGCTGTAGCGCATAAACAGCAAAGTCGTCCAACCACACTACAACGCCGTTTTACCAGCGTGTAGCTGAAACATTGAAATGGCATAAGAAAGTTTATCTTACTTGCAATGATGATAGCTATGCTTCAAGAACTGAAATCTTTCACAACAAAGTGCGAGCAGAAAACATATATAGACATTGTACACCATCGAATCCAAAGCTTTTCTCGAACAAATAGTTCTGCTACCTACGATGTGCGAAAACTTGGGGCATAGTCCAAAACTATCATGGTCAGACATACAAATTTTAGCGATCTGTACCATTCTGATGCTAACCAATGTTAAACCACTTTTTTCCATCGTTTTAAAGCCAAAGTTTACGATAGTTTGGAGATATATTTCCTGAGTGATAATCGAAATGGTGGTACAGAACAAAGAAGCATAGACGGCGAAGACCTAGTGAAAACACGCAGAATTTACAAAATGTAAGAATTCCAGAAGTTAAGCAGGGAATATATGAAATTATGACGACGAAAATGGTATGGAGGGGTCTTTAGGAATATAAACACCACTCCATGCCTAATTCCACGTCACTCCAAGAGACGGGTCTCCTAACCCATCGCCTCCCAAGACGTTGTGATTGCGGAAGGGGGAACGAGAACAAGCTAGTACCAGTCAGCATGGACGAGTGATTGCGACCAAAATTGCCTGATGTTTGCATTGCAATTCAAATGAGTGACGAGGTGCACTGCAATAGAGCAGATCGTGAAAATATCGGGATTCTTTTTCACCGTAACAAAGCGTGACCCGAAAATGGTCAGTTGACAACACGTGTTATGATAAACCCGTTCTAACTCTCCTCTCCTCCCATCTCCCTTTTCCCCGGCAGACCATTGCATTAGAATGCATGCTGTTTTCCCATTTTTATCCCATAAGCTATGCCAGGTTAACGGTGAAGTTTAGAGGAATTCCATACGAATCTAACGGTAGGCCTTCACAGAAGAGATCTAAGTTCAAAACGATGTGAAGTACAATTATGATACCAAAAGTCAAATTCAATACGGTCAAGTAGTGAGTAATATGAAGTCGATCCTCAGAGAACATCAAGAACATTAAATTCGGAGGTACAACATCAAACAAGTTAAATTGCTGAAGTTTTCTTGGAGCAAAGCTGAGCACTGATCAATTGCTCCGGAGAAATGTGGCTTCAACTAGACCCCACACATTTCCTGTTCTTTGAGAAAATATGATTCCTTTCCATTCCCAACGATATCTCGGAACTGCCCTCAACTTTACGGACCATATTATTTTCCCAGTAGGGTTTGGTTCGATAAAATTATGAAATATTCACGACAAACAGTCACAGCTATGATGAATCACCATCCACGTTTTTTTTNTTTTTTTTACAATAAGTTCGACCAATAAAAAGGGCATTCAGATTTAGATTGGCAAAGGAGTTTGTCAGAATCGAAGCTACCATTAAGGTCAATTCAACCAATCATGAATACAAGGATTCCAGACATATTGAACCTCCATTTTACAATCAATCCTACCATGGATCGGAAGGTAAGTTCAATGGTGACATCCTATCGCCTACCAGCAAACAACATAGTGACACTCTATAGAAAGTCGCGGAAGGAGAATAACTGAAACTTCCTAATGCATCGTAACCCCGGAGAATAGGGTGCCAGTTTGTGGTGCTATTTAGTTCTACCCACCGTAGCAGTCTGTAATTGCGTACTGTCTTCAACTACCGTACCTTACGCACACTTTTATTCGGTTCGAAGACTGACTGAGGTGCCTGATTCATTGAGGTACGTCTCACGAGCATGATTTCAAAGCAATTGCAGTTGGGGGAGAAGAGCACACATAAGAGCGTTGCCCATAGGTTTCCACCTAACCCAAGAAGGGAAGGAGCACCGGTGTGGGCGAGTTATTGAATGTTCGGTTCCTCCACCACTCCAACTCTTCCGCGAGGTAACCATCACACTCAATGTGGTGCTCGTGCCCTCCCCATGTTCAGTGAAAAAGCTACATTCCTCTGGAATGACAGCTTAAGAGCGCACGATGGCGGTGTTCATTGTCCCTTTCGTCTCTAATATAGTGTTATGAAACACGGAACAACCGTATTTCACCTGTTTCACTATCGATCACCCAAATAGTTTTCCATTCGGGGTTTTCTTTTCTCGGTCCTCATTTCCACCTGTTCCTAGCTGCGTGTCATTAAATGAGATTTAACATGTAGGAAAACCATAACTGTGTATTTTCTTTCGAGGTGGGGACCACTTCAGTTTCCTAACTAGGTTCTCATGCGAACCGCAAGCTGAAAACTTTCCAATTACATGGCTCGAACAACGCCATGTGTGTCTATATAATGTTTCCATGTCTGTATTGAACTTGACCTTTAGGACCAATCCGATATAGCTCTTGGCAATGCTCTCCGAAAAGCTTGTGCTTCGACTTCGAATGACGATAGAGCTCTTCTTGTGAACGTCACATCATTGACGGGACAGTTGCGGCCACGAAAAGCGTTAAATTAGAGGGATTTTAACGTGCCGTGAACGTGTAACGTTACCCCCTAGTGCCCTAGCACCCTCCCCCACGGGGTTAAACCCACCCCATGGGCTTCGCACGTACCTTTGGTACCTTTGCTTTGTGTCGTATATATGACGGGTGTTTGGAGACGCTTCAGCGTGTGTTCTGACTGCAAGCCGTCCTGCTGCTCTCGCGCGAAAGATCACGTGCGCCATGATCGCGCGGGAAACCACGCTATATCGACCTTCTTAATATTTTGGATATTCCAGATTTCTAGTTCGTTCTGGTGATTCTAGTTTGAGGCCTTCCCGTCGATTGTGCCAGGAACTCTGTCTATGTCAATGCGTCAATGCTATGGTGGCAACCCTCGTGGATTTTCCGCCTTTTTTTCCTTTTTCAACAACTTCTGTCTAGCCTTGTTAATGGATGAACCTATTGAGAATGTTTTGACTGCCTCATCGTATTTGGTAACTATATCGACTGTATTGACCTTAATGGTTCCCAAGTCGCTGAGTAAGAGCTGTCTCCTTCATGAAATTGGACTTCTTACGTATGAATGCTGATAAGTTGTATTGTTCAAAATATCCTTGTATAGCACTACATCTCCTCCTGCTGTTCTAGGCCTAGCGGACAAGTGGTTCATGTTGTTTTGCGATTAGTTTTGTCATGTGATATCCTCTTAGGTGTTTGGGGTGATGATCATCACACTCTTCCCTCATTGGCCCACCATTGATCTTATCTATCATAACATGAATTCACACGGATCCCCTACTTGTGGTTGCTCAGCACATTTATTCGGTGGTCTGCCCGTCGCACTCTCCTAGCTCACCGATTCCACGTGGGATGTCGGTATACCCGTGTTTCGGAGTTTCGGTTGAGCCCCTATGACCCCTGGTGTGGCGAGTGGGCACCATAGCCGACTGGTGCGGGTCTGTGCTGCGTTCGGCCTCTGTATATTGTGTTCTGCAGCCACGTCAGTACGCTGATCTTGTGTGATGTGATAGACTGTCAGAGGTTCGTTCCTGAGCTTCAGTAGTGAAGTCTGATCCAATAAGTTGAAAAGGGGTATATGAACCCCCTGTCCTACAGGCCTTCCTGTCAAGAATTTGTCTGTTTGGTCATTTCGTTAATTTTGTTTCTCTCACCTCTTAATCTCTCTTGTAATGCAGAACCAGCGGCTCGAGCTTTCCTTTGTAGCGCGCCTTTTGAGCGCATTCAATAAATAATAAATAATAATAATAAATATAAGACGAATGCGGGAACATGAGACATCTATGCTCCAATCGGTCGTCCTCCCCGCTGTCCTCACATATTCTCAACTATTTGAAGTGTTCACTTATTTCCTGTACGTAACCACGATACTAAATTAGATAAACGTTTCTTATCTAGTTTTCGGTGCTTGAGGGATTCTCAGTATATTGGTCGCGTAGGATAGTTATCCGCGTGGCAGCCACAAATTCGCGTACGAAGCAAGAGACTTCCTCATGTTCGGGTTACTGTGTCACACATTCACGGGACGATTAAATCCGACTTGTAAGCGTTAAAGTACAGTCTGTTATTGACTAAACTGAAAAGTAGGCTTCACATGACTGTGGATACATGGCAGTCCAACTACGGATGTAGTTTTTCGGGCGAGGCCAATCAGCAACCCTGGCAGACTAGAACATAAAGCAAAGATCAAACGAAATAGTTAACCCACGTCAACCTATAAGTAATTGCTCTGATAAAGCAACAGAGTGAAACAACTAAAACAGTAAATAAGGAAAATGACATACTATACCTCAGCTACACGGCGTGGATAGCACTAAGAACGAAGAAAAGGGGGTCTAAGATCCCAGGAGTTGCTGTAGGTGTCCGAAACGAATTAAAGTAGGCGTGGAATTACGGTGGTTGCCGTTCGTGTGTACTTACAGACTTACCGTGGGTACACGTAAATAGCACCGCACGGATGCTCGTTCGATGAAATCGTCACTACGGTTACGGGGCAGATTTCAATCAGAACCTCTTTTAATGTGAGAATCAGACAGAGAAGTTGTTTCTGCGTGTTGTGTTCACCAGCAAAAGTGTCTGCTTGTTGCCCGTACTTTCCTCCACATTGCTCGCTCGCCGAGCGTGAACATGTGAACCGATATTGTAAGAGTTGCGGTAAAGTAGCGGGTGTGGGTGAGCGTGTCGATGGCCGTCCAATAATGTAAGCATATGTCAAGGGGGCCACCTGCTTTTTCCTGTGCAACATGGCATAAAATAGGATCCTGGAATATTATGTTACGATATCGGTGAGCATGCATCTTGAGGTTCGCCGTCGTCTACTGCCAGAGTACAGTCGTCTGCACCTTCACTTACACCCGACCATTAAGCCGTATGCTGTCCATCCTGTTTGTTGCCTCTGAGTCAGTTACCATCCGCCTGTTAACGCACTACTCGCCAGTCGATCTCTGCCAACCGTAAGCGACTGGACTGACCTCCATATGCCTCGCAACTTACTCGATGAATCTGATATTTTATTGGTGTTGCACAGAAGCTAAGGGACCGGACGTGCGGTGAGCCCGCACGTGATTGCTATGCAACAGTCGGAGGAGGATCAGAAATGGAGACTTTTATCTGACTTTAAAGTATCTATCTTTGAGCTGTTAGATGTAGAGAGAAGGTGCGGAAAATGAGGGATGAGTGCTTCGTAACTCGCCGTGTATTGTAACTGGTTCACCGATTCGTGTACTACAAGGCTCCATTTTTGTTGGAGCATCAACAAAACTGCAAAGAATCTTTAAAAGGGTAAAGTATTTACTACGACAACTTAACAACTGGGATTTCGCCATCCTTTAAGGAAGCTATTGTCAACGTGAACATAAACAGAAAGGTAGGGCAACTCGCCAAACTTTCAGTGGCGCTCTCGAGAACATCATGAGCCATCTGAAATGGGAAGGAAGGTCATGCATCATTTGAAATGGGAAGACATGAAAGTAAAAGTGGGCGGCCGCCACTTACATCACTTCCGCTTTGCAGACGAAGTCGTGCTTGTAATACCTAACATCGCACAGCCGAAACAACTCCTGGCCGAACTCTGCAGCGCTTTTGAAGGATCGGTCCCAGAGTGAGACGACGATGTTCATAAGAAACGGACGGTTTCCTGATGTTCCCTTCATGTTAAACAGAACGAATATCACTCGATGCTTTAGCTTCGTGTATCTAGGTTGAAAAGTCAAAATTATGACCAACCCAGCAATCCAGCTGGGGAGCGTGTAATAGGAAACGCGCGGCATGATGAGCACTCGAGATTCGAGATATCGAGGGAACGCGAAAAGGAAAAAGAACACCAATGTGTGCTTTGCGCTTGCCTTTTACTAGGGAAAAATGATAGATTGACTAGATAGATTCCGAGTGATGCCGGAAGAATAGCAGGGGTTTTGTGCGGGTTCTCTATGCTATCGAACTTGCTGAATAGCACGCATGATTGGACTCATACTCTGAATAGTGGTAAATCTGTCGATATCGTTTTTATCGACTCATCTAAGGCATTCGATAAAGCTGCAGTCGGAAATTACTGGTTTGATTGGCTGAAGTCGGTACGACTGGCATATCACGGTAAAACCGGCGTACCCTCGTCTGAGAGACATCACTGTAGTAGTGGTGTCCCTCAAGGAAGTGTGCTATCACCACAACTATTTTTTGTTTGTACAATGGACCTACCTGCTTGTGTCAAGTCATCACCTGGGGTCACTCGTCAAAGTTCATATGTATGCAGAGACTTAAAGTTATACGCAGAATACGATGGCCCAATAAAAAGTAAGTATTATACAAACCGCACGCCGGCTATCTCTTGCGGACTGGTGGAATGGGCATCCGCATGGGACTTAAAATAAGATGCGCACAGGAAATAGACGCACATTTTGGGGACACTTTGCATTCTTGTATAAATAAATGAAAAAACCTCAAATAGTTGCAAGAGTGTAAAAGATTTAAGGTGTTGATACATTTGACCTCGAGTTCAAGCCCAGATCGGAATTTGGGCGAAAAAAAAGCTTCTGCAGCACTCTTAATGATCTTCCGTAACATCCACGTCAAAGAGCCCAAGATCTTAGGGTGTCCGAAAATTTTTGAGAAGGCTCAGCTCGTTTTTTCAATATAAAATAACTACAGCAGTAAACTTAGACGTGTGATCAAAATAGTGACCCTCTTTAGCAACAATGTCTATACATCAAGTGGATAGGGTATTTATGCTACTCCTCCAATATGAAGAGAGGCGTGACGCAATTGGTTCGTCTACTACCTACTTGACTTCCCAACAGGTGATGAATTTTCCTTTCAGAGCGGTCTGCGAGCTTCTGAAATTATGCTAGTAATATGGGCCAGGTGAATATGTGGGGAGTGGAGTAGTCAGCTAAATGCAGTATACCAAGTCCTTCCAACTATTCCATCGACGTTTTCGCGCGAGGTGGTCGAGCATTTTCCATCACAATCAAAAATTTCCTCGTAATCGGTGTGAAATGGGTGCTCTCCATCTCTCTCAGTCGGAAATACTGCGGAAATGGAATACTCTGCATTTACCGCAGTAATTCTGGTTGGATCTCTCAGTGGCTGCTTTCATAGTTCGCCGGCGTGCCGGCGTGCCAGCAGAGGTAGTGCTAGAAGGGAGGAGGGAGGCAGACGGTCGGTCAACGCGGTCGCGTCGCGCCCAAGCCCCTTTGAACGGATGAAAACAAAGAAAAACAAGACCAAAAACCAAAAACTAGGAGCTCGTGCAAATGGTTTTTGGTCTTGTTTTTCTTTCTTTTCAGCCCTTCGAAATGGCTTGGGGGGAGGAGAGAGGCAGACCGCGTCGATCCACCGTCTTGAAGAATGAGGTCGTGTCTTTTTTGGCGTGAACGCTTCGCTTTTAGCGGGCTGTGGCTTCACGTCCATTAGTAGGCATTGCGATTTCCTGCGTGGATTTTCATATTACATCTACTTTTTATCCTTAGCAATAATGAAGTCAGTCGATGTGGTCGTTCGCTTACAGTCGAGAACTCCTGACACACACAGACTCGCACTCGAGCTCCTGCTCAGCCATGGAGTGGGCGATATTTGCGAAGAATCCTGCTTTGATATCGACTTTTGCGTAGAACGTCATGAATGATGGATTATGGAGGAGAGTCGTCTCTTCCATTTCCTGAGATTTTGAGGAGGATTGCTCTGACCTGAGGCTAGAACACTGTCGCTGTTTGATAACAGAGGACGTCGTCTTCGACAAATTTCGTCGAAGCAAATCTCTTCTCAGGGGAAGCGGTCGTGCATTTGTGGTGGGTGACAAGAGGGGGTCACTGGTGCCAATCAGTCATCATATCTCATTCCAAGCCTGAGTGTCGAAGCGATTAGTTTCGTAATGGAGAAGCAGAAGGCTCCGGTAGTTATTACATTGTCGGTCGACGAGTACTTACTTCGAACAACCACGTCAAATATCGATCAGTTACAGTATTGATCTAACAACAATGTCCTTTTCCCTGCTAAAAGATTTATAGTTCTTCCTTAGCTCTTCGTGAGCAACATGCTTTCGAAATTGAGAGGTGGAATTTTCTCAACTTTCCGGACACCCTAATGCTTCTACGCCTACACATATATGCCTATGTAATACCACATCTAAACTATTGCTCTCAGGTATGCAATCCTATCTTTAGGAAAAGGTTACTAAACTGGAAAAGTGCACCGAACTCTTACCAGTTTTCCAGAACTGACAAGCTTGAATAAGGTGAGGCTTCACCTTGCTGTATACTCAGACATGAAACTATATTGAAACGTAGCAATTATTGGATTTTGAAACCCTGCGAGGAAAGATCTGGGGGTTCTGGGTATATCATCAAGGAATCCACTAGGAACTCCACTCGCTTACTTCCACTCCTACTTTTAACGCACTGCAAGGAGTTTCGGAAAACCTCCGCTCGAGCTCGATGATCAATGAGATGCCGAAGAAGAATTTGCTGATGTTACTGATGTCATTAGCTCAGAAATCTGATACGTGGGTCAATTTAGATATCGCAGCAGTTGAGTTTCATCTTTTCAATTTCAGCACTGCAACAACAATGAGACTTGGCACTACTAACAGACTTATACATTCCGGATATGGGACTTCATAACAGAGCTCTCGGTGTTTCACTTCATAAGTAATAGTTGTAAAAAGGACTTGGTGTGGTGTTCTATACATCATTTGCTTTCCTTGAAGTTTTACTTTTTCGTTGAGCATTTAACCGACCATTAATCGACATACATACATTCCCTCAAAGGTGTTCCTTTCCTCTTGAGAATTCATGAGTGTGTAGTCCGGCAACTTGGCTTACCTTCTCCACGAGGTCTCTTGGTGTACTCGAGTGCCGATGTCCACATCTCTCTGGTTAGGTACCATTGCCGAGTGATGCGCGTACTGGATGAAGGAGTCTCCTTGGTAGCAAGTTATCCTTGAACTTTGGTAGTCACTAATGGTGAGTTCTTTTGGCCATTCAAGATGATTGTTGTTAAGATGTGTGAAGTGGCACGCAGGAATAATAAAAAAAATGTTGTGTATCTCAAAAAAGGTCAGTACACGGCTGCAACGATTCTTGTCACTCGCTGACATTCTCTCTTGGTCGCCTATCTCTGCTTACTCTTGCCTCGCATTCGAAGACATTTCTCTCTTTGGTCATATTTTCGAACATCTTTCATGGTCACATCAGTAACATTTTTTCTGCACGAAATCAAAGGTGAGTACAGTGCCTATGTACAAGGCATAGACGAAAATCGTGGATCTCATAGATGGCTGTCAGCAGTCAGGCATGATCAACAGAGTTGAGTGCCTTGCTGCGTTTGCCGTTTGCCAGTTACTTCAGCACTACGGATAATTGAACTTTCTGCAATTTTCGTCGCGTACTGTTGTTTCCTTCCTCTTCTCTTCCGTCTTCGCTGTAGGAAACTCTTGAAAGTGCTACAGAGAAGACGCGAAGACGGAAAAGCTCGGTTTCCCTTATTGTCACTGCACCTCCATTGCGAATGATTATTGCAAGGGTCACACATGAAAGCACTGCTGAAGTAGAGAGCCACATAGCACCACTCATCACTTTTGATGTTTGCCTTTTTGATCGAGGTGGAAGTTGGTGAAAGGCTGCTTTCATAGTCCACGATTTGGCGAGTGACCGATCGCGCGCCAAATCGTGGACTATGAAAGCAGCCAAAAGCGAAAGAATTCAGTCTTCTACGCTCTTCTGTAGATTCCTAGCTAATGGCTTGTTGGAATTGGAAATTTAGCAAGGTTAAGGCTTTTAGTTACCCAATTTGGTCAGAGTACTGAGTCAGTAGTGTGAAGATGCACTTCCCTCGCTAATGGGCACGACACGCTGAGATCGCTTCTCTGTCGACGGTTTGGTTCTGGTTTACAACAGCCCTGCTGTTCCTAACCAATACTAAACCAAGTCGTCCCGCAAGTTAGATTTAAGGTCCCGTGAATGTCTGATACATACAACAGTACCCAAAATGTCCCACAAGATACTAGTAAGCCTCTCCCAAGGTACCCAAAGTACCTTTTTTGCTTCGTATATGTGACGGCAATTTGGAGGCCTCTGAGTGTGTCAACGGATTATTGTATAACACATTTACGGGCCTTCTTGTGTCGTCCTATCTCTGCTCTATTGACAGGAAGCTTAGCTTATGCACTCTGCATAGTCGTGCTCTAAAATGAATTTGTGCTCCATTGCCAAGACGTGNGGTACCCAAAGTACCTTTTTTGCTTCGTATATGTGACGGCAATTTGGAGGCCTCTGAGTGTGTCAACGGATTATTGTATAACACATTTACGGGGCTTTGATATCCGTCTTGTGTCGTCCTATCTCTGCTCTATTGACAGGAAGCTTAGCTTATGCACTCTGCATAGTCGTGCTCTAAAATGAATTTGTGCTCCATTGCCAAGACGTGCCCTCGAGAACGTTTTCCTGAAATGGTTTTCGTGGAAGTGTTTTCCGTGATTCCTTTTTACAAGCGCCTTTCAGTTCAGCTGTTGATTCCCTTGTTTTTGGCAGTCGTGTCCTTGCTCTTCCCGCTACAGGCCAAACCAGAAATCAGTTGATGTCACCTTTATAAGTGAAGTCACAAATGTGAAGACACAATCGAGTATAAGTGGGTTCCGCGCGAAATGCAGTGTAGTCTACGGAGTTGTTCAATTTTTCATGGATTGAAGTTCGCAATGGCCAAGATTGGTTTGAATAGATTAATGAAGTAACACGTGTTAATCAAGCGTGTGAAAGCGATAAGGCAGGATCATCCCTTTGTTTTTACAGCTTATCATTGTCGCCTTGAACACATAAAGATACTTTTGTTGCTATTTGTAATTATCTATTTTTAAGTGTTTGTCTAGAATTCCGCTAAGTTTGAAATGAATTGCAATAATGCTTCCTTTCGCGTAATAAAAAGAGCCGAACTGCTAGGTGCAAGCCGCCTCCTGGACATCGATTCTCGCGCTTGCGTGCCGAGTCGGGCCAGCATCCGCCTTTGTCGATAAATCGCACCCACCCCCTTCCCCCCATCGATATGCCTTCTCAGGCATCCTTTTGTTTCTTTTAGGCGAACCGCTCCAATTCCTAAACAAGCCTCATCCTCACATTACTCCAGCTATAACGTCCTATCTTGCGAACATTGCGAAACTTCTTCTTCAGAGTCTGTGATCGCTGTCGTTTCATTTTTTCATTCAACTCCATATTTCAGTATCGAACGTCAAACATGCAAACTATCGAAAAAGCTTTGCATCAACCGATGCCATTCACTACTGGTGGTCAAACCATTTCTGATAGGTATTACTGCTGCAACACTTTCATGTACAACTTGAAAGTGTAGCGCTGACGTCTTTTCATTTAAGGTTAACTGCTGCCAAGCATTCGCTGGCTGGAAGCCAACTAGGAAAAACTATATGTAAGGCGACGACTGAGGAGTTGATGGCTCCTAAGAAAAAACACCTTGACTGTAAGTATTCAAATTCGTTTCAGCACCATATTGTCACTTATTGTCATTCACTTATACATATTACCCATTTCCTTGAGGCCTGCACTGATTCTGCAGCGCACTTATCCCCCTACTCTGAGATACTGATCTTGGTTGTGCCCGTCACTGTGTGTGTTCCTCGCAGATCACTGAACTTGTTCATCAGTCAATAACACAGTGAAATTTAAATTTTTCTTCGCTCATACATGGTCATTTGTCGCTTCGTTTCGAATTTCCTTGCAGCAAAGTCGCTGTCATTTGGTTTGAATGGTTGACGTTTGAGGTGAGGGAAGCTGTGAAATCCCTTTCAAGAGCACGCACAACAATGTTGGTCGATGTCGCTTGATACATAACGATTGAAATTATTTGAAAAATGTTCATACTCATTTCTCCACCTGTGCTTTTTATTTATTTATTTGTTTATTTCATGTCAAGCATGGTTGCCAAACGGCAACAGAAACAGAATCACACCAAGGTACACACAAAGCAAATATAATTATGAAATATAATTCACCAGAGCTTCATTGAAGATTTTACTAAAACGGGCTTTGAGGGACTTCATCAATTTAAGGTGTGAGTCAGGCTTGGTTAAGCGATTCTACACGATTTCTAAAAGTAAATAGATGATAACAAGGGGCATGTAACAATTTGACGCAAAGTGGACGAACGTTTCAATCTCCTCTTCAACCAACGTTTATGCCTCAGCTGATGTTCAGCAATAAAATGTGGCTGATTCAACTTTCCACTGCTTCGAAACTTTTTTTTCAGATCTGTTACATTGTACAAACGAGCCGAATGTATCGATTCCTTCAATGGCAAACTTATTGATAGAAAGAACGCAACATCCCAATTGGACTGTAGTGTATAAAGCCCTTATCACGATTCACAATATCATGTGTTACGGCAATGAGGTAATCACAGACTGAAATTTTCGAAGCAGCATGGTTTGTTCATAAAATTTCAGAACACTCATTTCAGAGATTTTCTCAGTACTTGGCATCATGCAACACTACTTTTAACTTGGGAAACTTCCTTGATAAGAATAGTACTTCAGGTATCTTTCTTTCTAGTACATTGCAACTTATCCCAAATGAGTATTGCTGTGGGGTGTTCGTGCGCGGTGCTTTTTCTTATTGTTAGGGTTTCAAGAGCTCGCCCTGAAATGTTTCTCTCTTTGGTCCTTTTTTGTGTTGGTGCACACTAATCGCTATAAGGCATATCTAAAGTAGGTGCTTCCAACGTTTTGTTAGGGTTGGTCTGGAGCTGGGACTGACATTTTCGCAATAGTATATTATTTCAGTATTTCAGCTATTCATATCCTACAGTAAACTATTGCGAAATTTTAAAGATGCTCACGAAAATGAGTTGATAATTAGTTTGGAACTAAATTAATGGCAATACTCGTTGACTTGAACCACTGAGAGTAGGTTTTGTTAAAAACTTATTGCCTCATACAGTTTATGTTCCAGGTTACGATATGTCTCAACATGTGCGTCGATATGGAAAGTATATCGGAGAGAAAATAGCGACATATCGAGTTTGTGCGTTCGATTTCTGCAAAGTTAAGCGAGGAAGGGAAGATGGTCTATTGCGCACCATGCACACTGACAAGGTATGATTCACTTCTAGCAAATTGTCATAGCAGCAAAACGTTGCATTCCTGCTTTCGAGTCCTTTAGTGGTTTACACAAAAAGGAAAAGTCATTAAGGAAAGCTTAGTTGTCGAGTTGAAGTGCCTGTGCAAGTCACTTCTAGTTTTACTTTTATTGATCTTAGTGGAGTGACGAGGTGTTGTAGCAACGCTAACACCCATGCATTGTCCGAGGCTGATAGGGCAAGCAACCAAGATCCAAGTCATTGTATAGGTCACTCAAACATTTGGAAAACGTCACCACGATTCTGAATAAAAGTTAGATGAGGGGGTGCATCCAACTGTCGAGCTGATCAATGCCTAAGATTCTTATCCTCTGCCTTCAATTAAGGTGGAGTGCAAGGGTATTTAGCAGCTTTGGCTGATAAGCCACATGATGGGCCTGAAGCATTACTTTCCAACTTCTTATTATTTCTCAGCAGGACTTTTTCGCACGAGCAGACGTGATAGGGTTGGTTTTGATCCAATTCTATGAGTTACACTTTTATCAACAAGGCTACCGAATATCTTCGACCAAGCGCAATTGTGTGACTGGTTCTAGAGAAAACATTTTTTCTGTGACGCAGCTTAATCTTTTTAAATTTACTGGGTTACCGCAGGTTATTACTCCAAATAACAGTAAACGCTGTAATCGATCTGTACGTGTTGCTCTAATTCCTGTTTTCTTTCCTTTGCTTGAGGCATGAAACGGCAATTCAATCTCACGACCAAGGTAAATTAAGTCACCTAAGCAAAACCTATCGAAGGGCCACTTCTAAATTTTTGCATTCCTATGAGAATATGGCAGCCTAATTTGCAGAGCAAAATACCTGCAATGATCGACTCAAAAGCTTTTAGCCGTTGTTCTTTGAAAAATATCGAATCTTCTCAGTATAATTGTATTCAAACTAACATCTTTGCAAGGCCTTTCAGGCCTTTGATTTATGTAAGCTGCCTTTCAAACGCGTCAGCCCAGTTTGCAATGAGCTTCATAACACTCCAATTTTTCAGGGATAAGTTCGAGCCGGGAACATCTATTTCATATCCTTATTTAACCCTCTTTGAAAATTTTTTGTCGTCTTCAAAACTCTTCCCGAAAGTGTCGTAGCTTAACGCGTTTAGGCGTCAATCAAGAGTCTAGTAAAATAGCAGTGTTGATCAATTCTGGGTTGTGCCTAGCGTTTATTTTAGAGTTGTAAAGATCATCTTGAGGGTTTTTTGCACACAGTATTTAGAGCCAAGTATGATAAAAGCTTTGGACTCTCCGTGACGTGATTGAGCATCAATCATAATAACTTACGGGCTCTAGGAAACTGATTCTCTCATTACATCAAGCAGAGGTTCGACGAACTGCGATTTGGTGGTATCCCTGCTTCGTCATCATCTGCTCGTTTTATAACTGCCTACCATTACACATATTTTTTTGAATTTACATTTTCTTTTTAATTTAAGTTCTTGTGAAAAATACCATTTTTAAATTATCTTCATTCCAGCTACTGAAGACATTGCCAATTCTCCAAAATCAAATTGATGCACTTTTGGAGTTCCAGGTCAGTTTTTTACCTAGTTTCCGAAGCCAATTCTCGAAGCTCCTTCCATGAACAAGCCGTTCAGGTGTCTGCCAGTGAACTGAACAATGGCGTTATTAACTGTTCCTTCATTCTTCTATTCCGTGACCTCATCCGTCTTTTTGCGTGCTACAACGATGGGATCATTAATTTGTTGGAAAAATACTTTGATATGAATAAAAAGCAGTGCCGTGACGCTTTGGACACGTATAAGGGATTTTTGGTTAGTTAACGCTAGAAGAGAATGAAACATTCAGCTTGAAGCCGAGGTGCAACCTTAGAAAACAGTTTTAGAAATATGTTTTCAGACTCGTTTGGATAAAGTGTCCGAGTTTTTGCGTGTGGCTGAGTCTGTTGGCATCGATCGAGGCGAGATTCCAGACTTGACCAGAGCTCCAGCAAGCTTATTAGAGGCTCTGGAAGCTCATCTCATACACTTGGAAGGTGGTCGAGTTCCACCCTCCGGTCTTCCCGGCCAAGTAAGTTAAGGCTGTGAATCTTCATCTCTAGTTATAGAATCCGTTTAGTATTTGAAATAAAAAAGTATATTTGTAGTATTCGTCTGCTCAGTCTCAAGTTGCAAACTTTTCTATGAGTGGAGGATTCCAAACTCAGCCACATGTTGGCGATGCCGAACGAACGAGGTACATAGAATTGGAAAAGGAAAGGCTTCGGCAGTTTGAGGAGCAGAAACGTCAGCAAGGTGAGGCCGGTGGGTCTTGTAGTGTATAGGGATTTATATATGAACTCTTGATTACTACTAGTGCACACTACGGTTGAATGAAGTATTTTTATGTTTAAGGAGCTTCTTCGGTGGGTGCGTCCTCGAACTTTAATCCTTTTGCCGCCGAGGCAATGTCCGCTCAAACTACTAAAAAAACGAGTGATGATCTGCTTGATTTATTCAATGCTCCTGCTCAGGTGAAAACTTCGGAATAATTATGTCAAATACGGTTGTGTTGTTTCATCGAACAGTTTCATGTGGTATTACGAAGAATTGCTGAAAAAAGTGCAATTGGAAAATTAGTTATAGAGAATACTGTGGGCTGACTTCTTAGAATGAGAAAACATTTCAGCCATCACAACCCCAAATGGATCCGACAAATCCGTTTGCACAGTTTACTTCTCCTAATGCACAAAACTCCGTTTACCCCTCTGTTGCTGGAGGTAACTTTTTCATTATTTCTTTTGGTGAGGTCCCTTTAGTACTTGTTGATCCTTGCATCACTTCTGGCAGGTTTCACTTTAAGTGTTTATGGAAATGAATCCTTCGTCTCCTGGATATCGTGTTGATTTACTACTCTTATAATCTGTAACAGGCGAAAATTATAATTCCAACTTTCTTTTCTATTTGTGTGGCTTAGATATCGTCAGATAGCTATGTAGTATACATCTTCATCCACTTTTTCTGAACATGTAAGTCAAACTGCAGAACGGCTCTCCCCAAAAAAGTCATGAGCGCACAAAAGTTGCTCGTGGCGCAGTGGTAGTGCTCTCCGGAAGATGTGAGCTTGCTTCGCCACTCTGTCGGGATTTCGCACGGTGTTCTTTCCTTTCATCAAAAGCTTTTGAAACCTTTTGTGACGCCGACGTTTTCATTCAAGTGAGCGACTGCCATTTTCGCTTGTCGCATCTATTCCAGGTGGAATATTTCTGCACATGGTTTGTGTGGCTCTGTTTTGTTTTAATATATGAACGAGAAAACACTGTAAAAAATCTATGGTGATGACTAGGAGCAAGCCCTCACCTTCCAGCTCTGAAGAGCATTACCTTGCGCCACGTCGTCGCTTGACATCGAAGCAACGAATGCGCATTTTTGATTAACACTACCCTCAGTCAAATTTTAAGTGCTCATAATCTTCTTGGAGAGCCACTTTGCAGTTTCAATTTCCATATTTGTAAATTGCATTCCAAACTTCATTGACTTACGTGGGTCTCTATTCACAGTTCCACGGTAAGCAAGCTACCCTTCCTGATAAAGTGTAGTTTCGAGTGTAACTACTCATAGATTCTGCTTTTTAACATTCTTTCACCTGCTCCGTACCGTTTTCCTTTTATTCTACAGAGCTACCACTGATCCATGTTTCACTTACCACTACCGCCCTACCTGTTGTACTGACAAACTATGTGGCCATGTGGACCTTTGCTACATTTTCCTTAATCATGAGGAACCACGGCAATGGGTTAAGGACTTTTAAGGCAAATCCCAATCATTTTCATACGTGCTCTGTGAACTAAATTCGTTTGACATCTCCTTTCTTCGTACTGCCGTCACTTCCCTCTCAAATTTTCTTCATTTTTCGGATGGTCCCATAAAAAGAAAACCGGAAGATCTTAGGTCTTATTGACAGAAACAGAAATTTCAGAAACTCGAAACTACTTTTCTTCTTCATTTCTTTCCTTTTGTTTTTCTGTTGTTTGAAAATGAGTTGTCTAATGGACCCCCTTCGAGGTTTAATATACTTTACCTTCTAGGGACGTCTCTTATTTGAAGCA
>UZAF01016765.1:0-16288 GCA_900617895.1 Haemonchus placei
TGCCTGCTCATTCTGAAGCAGTTGAGGTTCAATGTTGCTGACCGGGCGAAGATTTGATACAGATGATCTGCGGCACTTACACTACTTGTTTGGTTTCCTCTCCAGATTCCTGTTATTATGAGGTCTTAGACTTGTGCCCAGAAAAGACGAGTTCGGGATTGGACCATTCATCTGTTTATATTTTTGAATTTTTTCCATTTGTGAATTTCTACTTTTGCATAACGGTAGTTTTCGAAAATTCATCATTCAGCAATAAATGTTTCTGGGACAAAAAACCATAAAAAACCTTGCACTTTCCTCCAGAGCTTTATCAATCTTACTCTTTGCACTATAGAAGTAATGCGTTTGTGTCAGAAAAACAACGGGAACAATGAATTGAAATTCGAAATTTCTAAGATGTATTTATTAAGTGGGAGGTTTTCTGCCGCCCTTGGGATTGCTATGCAATTGGCGCATCTCAAAGAAGGGATTGTTGACAAGTGAGCTTTCAAGCTGAAAACCTTCACAATTTGTTAGCCTGTAATAACCTAGAGGAAAAAGAAAGAACTGAGAAGTTTTTACTCGGTTCCAGGCTAAACTCAACAAATTAGGTCTAAAACTTTCTATTTCGCAATGGCGCCCACGTTTCTTCTGGGAATCAAGTTCATGACTTAATCTAGATAAACGTGCTAATGTCGTCAGCACTTGCTTGAATTACCAAAAACTCGTCAAACTCAGCAACCTAAAGAAACACGATTCAGTTAGCTCTCACTTTTCGAATGAGGAACGATTACTAAAAGTAAGAAGCTTATGATACCAGATCGAGTCTATATTACCTAGGTCCAAAGAGGCATTTATAATCGTTGCCGTATTCAAGTTTGTGACCAGTTCTCTAATCATATTGGAGGGGCCACTGAAGCAGAATATAAACATTCGTTTTTTCATTTACAATACAGATCCTTCCGAAAAAAAAGCCACTCAAAAAATGAAGCCTCTGGTGGTGTGGACGGATTAGGGGCAACGTCACACATCACTCGTAGAGCTGTGTTAGTAGAGCATGCGTATCGCCTCCTAACTTTAATTGCCTCTTGACCATTCATACGAGGGATGTAGCGATGGTGTAGAACCAACTCTATTACGCACACACAAATGATCCGCGGATCGAATCCTGGACTGATATCTGCCTCAAAGACGGGATTGATTAATGCCAAAACTTTGTCTTTTATCCTTTCACCTTTCATGCTCGCTTGCTGTCTTTAAAAGTAATCTAGATTTTGACATTGCCGTCAGCTATCGTGCACCTATTTCTCTTCTAGTTCCGCGAACCTCACCGCAGTTTATGCGTACGCTTTCCTTCTCGTTGTGTTCTTCAAACTTTGAATTTTCATAGTTGGTTCACTACAATCGGAACTCCCGAGCTATGTAAGATAACAGTGAGAGAGGATTAGCACGAATGTTGGTAGAAGCATTAAGCTAGCGCAGTATGAACAAAGCTCTTCCCAAAGTTGCGTGGTGGAGAGTTGTCTCTCACCCCTCTCCTCTTTGATTTTTAGAATCACATCATCACCCATACGTTCATTTTCCAACAAAACCCACAAATAAATCAGGATCTGCCTAGACAGATCAAGTTTTGTTTTCTCATGAAGTCAGTAATTTCACTGTACGCGAGAGGGCTCAATCGTAACAGTGAAGTGTTCTGTAGGGTTCTGTAGCTTCTGAATTATCCTCATTACAATGTATGACTTCTGTGATGAGACTCCGTTTGTTCTAAATACTATCAACGAAGCGCTCTGCTAAAGCAGCTTTATCATTGGCTTACATAGGATGTCTCCAGGTTGGAACGCCTTGGGTGCGGCTCTGGGAGGGAACATTAATATGTAGAATGAGGAAATGTGGTACCGTTGGGAAGCATTTGTTCCCAACGAATAACAATAAGAAGTCTTTCAGACATCGAATTCTCTGAGGAATCAGAGCCTGAGAGAAAACTGTTACTGCTCGACGTAAGAGCAATGTTTTGACATTTTGAACGAGCAAACTGGGAGATGGTCTTTAAGAGCATAATGCTCGTTCCTTTGATTGAATTCGAAATGTGTCTTACAAGACAATTGTACTAATTTGGACTTCAGACTGGCATCATGATGTGGATAATCTGATATTCTCTGACATTTAGATGCTTCGCTCGTAGGTTGCTAAAAGATTTCCTGTATCACATGTATCACCTACCGTCCTTTTGATAGTGGCAAGGACCAGTGACCTTTGGTAGGACTTATTCCCCTATCCGCCGCCTGAGATCGCGTCACAAAACCTCGTTAAAAGAGAGATCCTTCAGTGAGGAGAATACTCAGTGATGAGAATCTGCGGTTAAGATTCAAATATCAAAGGCACAGTTCACGTTAGAAAGGGTTTCTGAGATTCTTCTCTGGGATGGACTTGTGATCGTCTCAAATAGCCTGAGGGACGCTGTCCGGTCGAGAAACAGCCACGGGCGTAATATGAGTGTTCTGAACTACCGTCCCGTTACTCGTCCGAAACTACTAGATAGCTCAAAATTATCGCAAATTGTGCCTTCAGGTCAAATAAACATTGGCTGTGACGAACTCACACTCCATTTCTGATTTTTACAGGTCTTCTTGCCAGGTTTCGTAAACGCCCATTCCCACGCGTTTCACCGTCATCTTAGAGGGAAAAGTGGAATTGGAGGCAAATCAGCCGATACTTTCTGGAAATGGCGGGACAACATGTATGCGTTGGTGGATGGTATTACAACAGAGAAGCTTTACGAGGTTTATACTGTTTCGCTATGATCTTTCCACTCAGCACAATACAGCGAAAAGTATTGATAGTTATAGATTCGAAGCGGCCCTGTATATGAGGTGCACGGGAGGGTTTAGCTAGGAATAGGTATCATCAAGGTCCCGTCAACTTGCAAAGGAGACCTGGCTATTCCCGATATAGAAACTAAAATGCTAGATGTGATCTTGAAGTTATGGATTGTTGTTTGAAACCGTTGATTCGAAGTCTCTATGAAGATGGTGTCAATTTAAAATGCGCAGTTGGCTAGTCAGCGGTAAGCGCCACTTTTGATAGTCAGTTCTTCTGGCTTTCCAAGCGGATAATGGGAGTTTGCTTCCAGGCAAAGCTACGATTTTATCGCCAAGTGCTCCCTTCACGATACATGTTCTCAACGCAATTTCTGGTATTTATTCCCAAAGAGGCCTTACTGAGATAGCATTTAAAATGGAAGTATTCTTCATGGGGACCCTATGTATATTATAGAGTTACCGTGAAGAGATCATAGACTCGCTATCATTTTCAACAGTGAAACACGCACTAGATAAATTACTTTAAATCAGATGTTTTGGGTTCCATCTCTATTTACAAACCTTCAGCAGTCAGTGACCTCGTTAGACCCTACAACAGCTCTGCGCAACCAGTCTATCATCACTTGCAACACAAAACACATCAAAGCTCATTAGAGCCACTATGGAGCTTGTGAAGTGAATCCATGAATATGAATTAGAAAAGCTCATCCCTAGGCAAAAGGGTGTTACTATGCGGTCAGTCTCAGAATGCCATGCGAAACTTTTCTTAAGTAGTTCTCTCTCTCGATGCGGTACATTTCCTGCGTATATATGACTTTTCTTTTTAATACACCTATGCAAGTCTCTCACATAGAAAAATGAGGTGTATCCCTTCTAGTTCCTATGTAAAAGGCTGACAATACAATGCAACTAAGTTCGCAATCGAATGTTCATTGCATACTTTGAATTAATCCAACTCCAAGAAAGCTAAATACGCTCATAACCTTTCTGCGAAACTCATTCAGTAGTTTTGATTTTAACATTTGTAAAGAACGAATCCCTAGATCTCAGTATCCATGGGAAACTGAAACCTTTGTCACCAGTGTTAGATCACGGTAGCTCAGCTTAGAACCAGTTTAGTACTGTTACCGTACGTTTCGCGAGATGCTCGAAGCAGGAATTACCACTGTTGGAGAGTTTCATTACGTACATCATGGTACAAGCAGATTCGATCTGGATACGGCTGTTCTGAGAGCTGCACAAGATGCCGGCATACGCATGACCCTCATCCAGGTAAAACATTTCGTTATTGTTCCGCTGGCCTCTGCATTTTTCAGCAAAATGTCTCTCAATTTCAGACATTCTACGAATACGCCAGCTTCGATCAGCCTCTACTTCATCCAGTTCAGGAGAGATTCGTTTCCAGCTACCAGGAGTTTATTGACAACCTTAACGAATTGCTAAAGTTTGCCAGTCAAACAGTCACCATTGCGGTGGCAGGTTGGTACCATCATTAATATTCGAAGATACACTCTATAGCTCCGGCTGGATCCATAGGCCTGATCTGCACTATTGTCTGGGAAATTGATTCTACAGTTGGGTCTTTATATTGCATCAAGCGTTAGACTCTCTTATATTCGAAATTCAAAATTTGATAGAATCCAATATTCAGCAAATTGGGAACTAATCCAAATTATCCGCATTGTTACCAACTTTCGTTGGAACGTCCCCAAATAGGGTTGAAGAAATAAGAATAAGTGATTGCAGAGGAGAATGTAGGGATTAGGATAGATAGTCGAGGATAGCCATATCGTATCTCGCTTGTTCACTCTTTGTCATTTCCATAGTCGTGGGCAGGTTACGTAAGCTCTTACACTTCGCCCTGGTCCCTAGCGTATACTCATTGTCATCGAGCACCTCCAGCTGTGGTTATTTTTACTGAAATACCACCCTTCGTGAATTTGGAAACACAAGGGTCGAAGGCTCCAGGTAGATCTTCTTTCAAGACTTCCCGTGAAGTGAGGTAGGCTGTTCCCTCATTTTCCATATGATCCTTTCAATGTAGTGACAAGCGTTCACGTTGGTGGAGCGTTCACGTTATTCACGCATATTTCCGAAAATTTCTGAACCAACTTAGTACGCTGGACTGCAATACTTGGAATTTTTCGTCGCCTTAATTGACTAACCCACAGCAAGAGAGGGGCTAAACGAGTGGCAAAGAAGAGACCGCTTCGAGTGATTGGGTAAAGTCTGACGGGTCGGCAACAATTTTACCCGGATTCCCCCGGCAAAAGGCTAGGTCCTCGCAGCTTTACCCTATCCTCCCACTTGGAATTCAAATGTCTACCTTCAGAGTGCGCAATCGGGTGCGGCAACAATACCGCTCGGGTATAGGGTACCACCCCAATCTGACATAGGATGAACAGACCAGAGTGCTCAGGCCGTTATACCAGTGCGCTTTGTGAACTTCTTCCACCTCATAGTAGTGTTTTTCTCGAGGACACAACGCCAGATTATGTGAGGGATAGACTCTGCAAGAAGACCAATGATTCTACTTGAAATATTAGGTTGAGTAAAAAGTTTTGATCGGCTTTTCAATCTTCACTTTAAAAAGTTTTATTTCCATTGAAAGAGGATCTCAATTAGTAATATAGTCTCCATCGTTGTGCTAAACATACGTCTAACGAACCGGCAGTTTCTTGACTCCTGAAGCCTAGAAGGGTGGCGGCCGCGATTCAAAAAAGCTGGAGATCTCATTTTTGAGCTCCGAACAGTCATCAAAATTTCTATCGCGGAGGTGACAAAATAATTTCGCAACATGCGGATGAGCGCTGTCGTGAAAAAGGCAAACTTTTTCGCGCTGCGGACGCTTCCTTCGAACAACGTCGACCAAACTCTGTAGCTGAGAAGCGTAAATCTCGGCGGTCACGGTGGAGCCCTCAGTAAGTTATCCAGTGCAAAGCATTCCCTGAGAATGTCCACCGACGACACAGTAAAACATTCATCGGACATAGTCTACTTCTCTGTTAGTCTAGGAGGTGCTTCGTCATGAGGCACCCGTGGGCTGAGATACGATGACCCTTCTGGATGCACCATAGATATTTGCGACAGCCGTCGGTGGATTATGCCCTTACAGTAATTCGTGATGGACGATAGCTCTCAGACAGCTTCGGACGCCAGTTGAAAGTTGAAGTCATTTTTGCGAAGCACTTTCAAGGGGATGCTTATATATCCTTTTAAAAATACAGGTTAGGGATCGGTCTATCATAACCCATTACGAAGCCCTTTCGAGCGGTCCTACGAAAAAAGGGACGAAGGTCGATCAAAACTTTTTACTCAACCTAATATCATTGCATTGTTTCAGCACATTCTGCACGTGCCGTAGGTTTCGATAACATCAAGAAGCTATATAACTATGCATTAGAAAGGAATCTCGCCTTCCACATTCACATGGAAGAACAACCGAAAGAGATCGATGATTGTATGCGATTCATTGGAGAAAAGAAGGTAAAAGAAATATTCATTGCTGTAAACTATACACTACTATAAATTTCTGTCACTTTGGTGATTTCGCTTAGACGATGTGACACTATCTGTAACTCTCTCCTTAGCGTGCATCGGAGCATGTTCCTGGATTGTTCATTCTAACGTATTTCAACTACTACTGAGACTTTATCGAGAAGACGAGCCATTAGGCCGTCGACGGCCTCATTTTGCAGTTATTTTTCTCTCAACACGGGATATTGTATTTTCCTCTTGGTTTTCCCAAAGGCAAACCAGCCGGCTTATTTCATTTTCGAATCCAGCCAAGAAGCAAACCATCAAATCAGTATTAAAGATTCTTGAAAAAACACCTCCCGTGACTTTGAGGGGTGGGCGCCAAATTCTTTAACTGATCATGAACTTTATAATAGAAGGGAGTGTTCAAGTTAATAACTTGAGTCACTGACCACGAGAAGTCGCCCAGGATGTGCGCTTCCCTATGTTCTGATCCACTGCACGTGAGGGTAAGAAGGAGAATAAAAGAAGATATATTTCGACGGGATACTGTAAAACGAGTGTGCAGACAGGAATGCAGTTAGCACCTAGTTTGCAATTGGTAGGTGTAGGCTAGTATGAGGTGGTACAGTGTCACTAGGCTGGCCAAGTATGTCTAGTGCTTTATGCCAGGTGCCTGCACCCGAAACCGCAACCCCAGACGACTTCGATACCCTCTAAAACCGATTTCTCTGAATAGTCCCCATACAGCTAGTAGCACGTTTTTGTGGGCCACGCATTTGGTCACATCCGTCGACCCTTCCAAGAATTTTTGAGTACTGCGAAGCAAGATCTTGTCAAGGAAATTGTTCATGAAAAAAGATAACCAGTTGTACGTAAATGTCATTTTGCCAGGTCTAGTTCCGCAGAATGTGAGCCACGATGTGATCTTTGCCTCATCACGGTCATTATTACTTTAGGGTCCGTCCGATGTGCTACTCGAAGCTCTCGATATAGGCCCTCTTTTCTCGGCTGTGCATGCAACCTATACTCCACTAGCAAATATGAAGAAGTTTACGCAGCATGGCGCAAATGTGGTCATTTGCCCATGCACCGAAGGTGACTCCTTTTCTGAATTATTCCGTCGGTCCATTCTCTCTGAGTAAGGCTACCTTTAAGAGAGACAGTGTTGGTTCTGTTTTTAAGGCTATTTGGGAGACGGTATCCCACATATTGTGGATAACCAGCATATCAGCTTTGGTACTGACTGCAACAATCGTATCAGTTTTCTGGAGGAAATGCGATGGGCTTGTTACTCTCAACAGGTTCGACATCCCTCACAATCTCTAATAATTTTCTAGTTCTCTATGAGCGAGAAATGTTTCAGATGCGTCACAACTCCCGCAGCGTGGGTGGTCTATCTGCACTTCGTCTGCTTCACAACGCCACTATGGGAGGCGCTCGTTCGCTTTCTATTGATAAAATTACTGGTAGTATCGAGGTAGGACGATACAAAATAAGTACCAGTCCATGAAGTTTGACCAATCTGCCCGATGGCAGTGATATATATTGACAGGAAGTCACTGGACAGATGAGTGGGCTCCACCTGAACCAGGGCAGATTCAGAACACCGGGGAAAAGAAAGAATATGAGACTTTCGACACAGGAACAAAGTCCCATGACACAAGGATGCAAAGACAGAAGCTCTACAGCTAAGCTAGGCATCATGGGACTTATTGAACCATAGAAACTAGGACTCAGTTCACAAAAAATGCCAGTAGAATTAAAGGTTTTCCGCTGTCGCTCCCAACACGTCGGGGAAGCAATGTTTCGGGATGTTAAACACAGATAGAATTCATCCACTTCATAACTGCTGGCATCAATATTATGGTGAAAGTCTTGGCCGGCTACTGCTTACGACCACCGTTGAAATCAGCCGAGAGACGGTAATTTTTGATACATTTCTAGGTCGGCAAACAACTGGATTACGTCTCGTTCGACCTGAATTCTCCCGTTCTAACTGGACTTCATGCCGACACCTTGATTGACGGTATCGTCTTTAGCTGCGGCAATCGAGAAATCAGCAAGGTTGTCGTTGCTGGAATCGAACAAGTCCATCACTAGCTGGCTATATGAAACACATTCGGACTTACAAAACTGTTTGAATTAATTTATAGTCGTTTTACGGCGTTTTCTCTAATGAGTGCTGAACATGTGCTACAATGGCTGCTTTCATAGTCCACAATGGAGCACGCACGCAAGCCGGGGGACTACTCGTCCGGCGGTATCGACCAAGATCCAGTTGTAAACAAGGGGCAAGCGCCGTCCCCGATCGCTCGTGCGCTCGCGGGTCGGACAGCGGACTATGAGAGCAGCCAATCATGCAATCTTTTGTTTTGAGCTTCAGCTAGATAGTCTCCTTTTGTACACGATATGTAACGTCCAACGTTGTTTTGTTCGCAGGTTATTGTATTTATAGATATGCTTGTGCCTCTCAGAATCTCGGTTTCTTCTTCTGATTTGTAACAGCCAATTAACCTTATTGACCGTCAGCATTCCCTCAGAAATTCCTTACAGAAAAAGCACTATTCCCAGTCGCTCCCTTTGATCGATTCTGTGATGGTGCCTTTAATGCGGTGCTTGTAAATGATCAATATTTTTAAATAAATAGAAGAAAACTGTATGAAGCATACCTGAGAACAGCTATCGATGCAGACATCTATGGTGCAACGAATGCGGACACGACGTGATCCATCGAAACGGAAAACCTAGTGATAGCCATATTAGAGTAATTTCCTCTAATTCCAGCTTCTTCTGGTTTTTATTTATGGAACTGCCTCTTAAGACAGATTTCTAGGCTCTCACACGATTATTGTGTTGAAGAGCCTATCTCGATACTGCTTATTCTTTGCAGAGAAATGGATGGAGAATCTTATAACCTTATCGCTTGATAGATCTAGTTAACTAGGAGCTCGTAAGTATAGTATACTTCATGCCCACAAGTCATCGCGTGGTGCATCTATCTTTCACCACAGCGTCTACGGCGCCATTACTGAAGAGATGCTGATCTTGTCAAAATCTATCATCCACCTTTATATAATTCACTAAGTGTGACTGTTGGTTCGTCGATGTGTTTGTATGTGTATATATGCGCGTGTGCGTGTGTTGCGTTGTGTTGTGTGTGTGTATGTGTGTATGTGTGTTTGTGTGCATGTATATATATATGTGTGTATGTGTATGTATGTATATACATATATATGTGTGTGGTGGTGCGTGTGCGTGTTGCGACCGGAAATTAATAACTTCTGCTCCAATGGACCCATAGCGTTCAACTCGGTAGTAGTAGAGAAGAAAAATGCACATTATTCCTTCCCAGGTATTGAGAGTCCCACTAATAATGGGAAGCTAACATACATATTTCAAGGCAAACTATTACTAAATTAATCAAGCGAAATTGCAGGACTACAAAAGAAATTCTTTAAGATTGGAAGAGCAGCTCATTTCATGGTAGTAAAGCCGCCTTGTTTCTTAACAGTTCAAGTTTTCATTGCAGCCCCTCTGATGGGGAAATTTTCAAAACTCTTAGGGTCAGCCGCGCCGTGCTACAACATCTGTATTAGACGATGTCACTTATGTATCTGAGGAGAATTGAAAAAAAAAACATTACCTTCATTTTTGTGGAGAATCCATCAGGCTCACGCCGTATTGGTGATTTGATGAGGCGGTTGTTGATTCTCTCATCAGGACACCTTAGGATGAAAGTGCTGATGGAAATGAGCGCGACAAGATCAACAGATGAGAATCAATGTTTGCAAACTTACCCTCGTTGGATGATACCGAGAGGTTCAGGATGAGGAGGAGTGCCTCCAACTCGTTCAGCAATGCAAGTATCGATGAAATAGCCAAGACCAGGTGTAGGCTCCAATACTAAATGGGGATTGTGCACGAAACATCCTTATCGGAACAATACAGACGCTGACAGAAATTGAGCAAGGGTTGGGAATGAATCATGAAATAAAACGAAGGAGACCCAAGCATAGGTATCGTTTATTGTAGGGCGTGACGCAACGTGTAAACTTAACGGAGCTAAGGAAGACGGGGCGTGCATTCGAATGGAAGGTTTTCTTCAGAGAAATCACAACTCTAATCAAAACGCTTTAGAACGTGGGAAAAGTGGCTGGAGGCTATCAAAGGAATGTGGTCAAACACTAAGTATGAGCGTGGCTTGCAATGAGGTGGGATCCTGTCTCGTCGTATGCCTAGGCTTTTGAAGTGTAGGCAGGATGACATACAGTCAAAATCATTCAAACGCGTTATAGAATCGTCAACGCTTCGTGCTTCGTGACACACGCAAATAAAAAAGCCTGGAATGATGAGTCCCGTCAACGGAGAAGTATTCTGAATTCCCCTGCTTGTGTCCATTATTCAAAGATCAGTTGAGTATGGACACCTTACGAGTAGCGATCCTGTGATCACTGCTGCTCTATGGCAAATAGCGAATGTATCTTTCGGGATATCAGAGGGACACCACAACATTTCCTAGATAGTCAAATTTCTTTAAAAAAGCTCCTAACGAGGGGAAATATTTCTTAAGCGGGAGAAATCCACTTGTTCAGCAAAGCAACTTGAAAAATCGTAAGCACACTTCTAAATTTCAACTGGGGTGACCATGGGGAAACAACTATCTTCCATATCGATGCCCTGACAACGCCAAGGTTGAATATTATTTGGCATCGGTATTCCCTTGTATTGTGGATTCTCTCGAAGCATATCGGTATTCCCTTGTATTGTGGATTCTCTCGAAGCACTTCTGTTGCTCGATGATGAAAAAACATAAAAACTCGTATGTTCCCCTTCGCTATGTACTTAAAGCTACTGTTCAGGAATTCCCAAACTCTCTTACGGTCTTTGATAGTTAAACACCTGAACAGCGATAAGTTCGCCTATGGGAAGAGAAGGCGTGAGAAGGTCCGTCTTTGACAAAATTTGTATGCAATTACGATCTTACAACTCAATATTCATTGCTGTCACCCACTTCTCCATCTCAGTTCCACTTCATCACCCAAAGGTACGGTAGTCACAGGTCGTCCTTCACGAAGTATTTGCATCTCGATCTTTGAGGACGTCACTTCGTTTGTTCCACTGTTTGTAGACGAGGAAACACTGAAGTATTACTTGTTCTCGAATCGACAATGAGTCAAATGGTCGAATAAATGCTTATCTAGATTTCTGCTGCCTCAACAGCATTCTGGAATCAAATGAAAAAACGAATCGTCATAACGATGAGAAATTTTGGCACTTTGCATTTCGTCCAAGATGGTCAACGAAGTTGCATGTCACATTGAAGACACGATCCACAGATGTGACTAACGAAGGAGCATTGATTTCGTTTTTTTGTATGACGACTGAGAATGACCACAATGACGGAGCCTACAAGAAACTATTCTTTTCATTTGTACTCGATATATGACCAAAATTCAAATTGACGTATTTTTGTCTATTATCATGCATTAAATTCCAATCAAAATCCTAGATAGAGTTTCTATAGTCTTTGGCAGAATGAGGAGACGTGTACCAGATTAGAGGAGCAATGCGTTAACAATTATCCAGCCAGAAAACCACCGCAGTTTCAGAGCCTGACACACAAATATGCAATAACCAGAGGCACGCGTGCGATTTTATCCGCTCGATAGATCGCAAAATATGTTAACGACTCGGTTCAATGCATTTTTTTTTCGGAAAATGATTCATTATTCGGTTTCTGTGTCGCTTCCCTATGCGTATAATCGTGATGCAAAAAGCTGAGTGAGGGGGCAAAGGGTGACGGAACTTCTCACCATTTCCCACGTTCGCTTGGCCTCATGCGACAAATCTTTTTTAGTTGTCAAACTGCAATTACCGTACTCAGCCCGCCTCCCCACCAATTGATAGGACGCAATATTTTTCATTGGCTACCTTTCTTTCTTGATAAGTTTTGGTTGTTTTTTTCTACCTTTTTCGTTTTTATGTTTATTGGACGTAATTGTTTGGAAGAACTCCTCCTAAATTATAGACGATCAAGATCGCATTGGAAATGAAGGGAACGGCCAGCAAACTCAAATAATTAAAGGACTCTCTAACACACAAATTGCACGCTTTAACCTTCCATCGCATTTCTACGATACGCGGCTGGTGCGGCGAGCGTGAAGCAGTGTTCAGGGAGAAGATACCGGACTCTGGGGCAGAAGATCACAATTACACTAAGATAAGGCCAGCGTGCAATCATCTTTTTTAAATTCATCCACAGTCTGTGACAGTGCTTTTCAATGTCTAGCCATTCATCAATCAATAAGGAATGCTTTGCTTTGACGTTTAAGTGCGGCTCTTTCGTGTTTAAGATTTGATTCTGCCCTCCAAAATAGTGTTATGAGATAAGATATGTACACTCAAATAATTTCAATGCAAGGCAATCTAAATAGTTTGACAATCGGCACTGTCGCCTTTCTCAACAAATTCTCAAGTTATTTTCAAAGTTCATTTCCTCAAACAATTCTTCAAATTTCAAAGCCGCTAGCTGATTTAATGCCGTAAATCAGTAACCACCCGCCTTTAGTGGTCAGCAACATTCAATGCAGATCATCCCCCCCCCCTGAAATGAATAACGGTTAGTGGGCCCCATCCGACCTCACAATTGGCATGAATGCTGACTCCCGTGATTCATTTTAGTGCTGGAATACACCGAATACCGAATATTATCTTGCAACCAAAAAACATTGTACTGCTTGTGAGATTCAACACCGGCCTCGAAACTATTAGACGTGGTGCGAAAACTTCAGAAATGGAACTAACGAGAATTTCAAGTGATTCCAGCTCTCAATCTCTGACAAGGCGGCAAGGGGCAAGGAAACTGTAAGGAATCAACTAGTCTTCTTGGTAATAGCTTCACTGAAACATGTATATGCGTTATCTATGTCATGTGAAGGTGTACGAAAAAGAAAGGGGTTAGTTCTTTTGCTAGCTCCTTCAACCATATAATTTTGCCCGTAGTATGTGGGTATATGTAACGAGGTCACTCCTTGTAGAGCATTACTGATCTATGTCAATTGAACATGTTATTATAGACATTGCAAAACCGTGTACTAGCTCTGTCAGATCACTATCCACAGGTTTTGTCAAGTTCTGTTTTCCAGTAAAATGGAGCTTTGTCTTCCCGCAGGTGCCGCCATTGGGCGGGTCCCGTACAAAACGGGGTTAGCCCGCCTCATTCCGGTTCTCGTTTATGTTACGACGGTTCGTGTTCACAATTTCTTTGTACTCTTTCGCGCGAATTGCGCTGAATCAAGGTATTCTACTCTTATTGCGTTTCTCATTCATATTAGTATCGCAGTTGTACTGTTTGTTCAAGGCCTTGATACTATTCATCTGCAGATTTATTCCATCAGCTCTTTACGTCTTAAAGTTTCCTTCGGAGAGCGGTTCACTTATCAAGGGGCATCAGCCCGGCAGAAGTTATTAGGCTACAGTTCTCCAGTTGGCTGAGTAGTCTTGAGACTATACGACAGAGTCTATTTTGCAATACCAGCCTAGTTCGCAACCCGTTCGTTGCAGGCCTGGGATCTTCGCTACGTTACTGGCTTTTTAGCTATTTCATATTCGCTCACGACGTTGTTATTGTGCATCAAGTGTATCAAGACGCTTCATTGCTAGCATTTACTATCCAGAAGTAACTCTTAAGTGAGTTGTTTCCAGTGAAAGGACAGATCCTTTGGCCCCACAGTGCCTTTCCCGCAAGGTGCGGAGGCAGTGTCATTGTGTTTCATCAGATACAGTATCTAATTCATTCAACCGTCTATCACGTGGCGTATCTTTTGAGAAGCATTTGCCACGAGGTGGCCTCTTTGCAGTGGGCCTCAGTAGTCCGTACAGTAAGCTTCCCTCTTTTAGGTATTCACTGGGGCAGGCTCGGATGAAACGTGTCGTGTTTCTTTTTGGCTTCATCACTGGTTATCCTAATTCGTTATAACCCAAGTCAGTTTATATCTTCTATTCGTATACGTATAGCCTATCCTGTTGAGTCTCTATTAAGAAGGCATTGGAAGGAAACAACCAAGCACAGCTTAGCGCACAGGTCGCCCTTTCTAGGGCCCACTTCGAAGAGCTCCTAGCTAGGGCGTCTCCTCAATCAGGACAACTAATTGCCCCTCTACTGGCGAGCTCATCGCCAACGCAACCGGCTTTTTCACCACCACATCAACGGCTATTCCAGCCCCAGCACAGCAGCAACAGGGCGCAGCCGTTGGAGGAAGCTATAGTCAGAGCCATTAGGAGCGTGGTGCTGGTGTCGGCCCTTGGCAGTGCTAAGCCCGGCCCGTCGATCACTCCTACGTTCAAAAAGAAGAGCTACGGCAAAAAACCTGAATTCAACTAAACATGCTGAAGCTCCTTACACCTGTTATGGAGTTTGCGCCACACGACAATGGGATCAGGGACAACCTCGAACAAGCCACTGCAGCGCTAACGCAAAGGAATGAATTCTCAGTGGTGGCAGACAATGTCGAGTCCTTATGGGAATACTATGAGCGCTGTAACCAGGCTCAAGAGTTTACAAGCTCGATCACAGTAGATTTTTAAAGAAACGAAAATCGGAAAAGAAAGCTCTGCGGCCAGCCAAGAAGCCGGTTTGGGCACGAACTCTGCCGTAAGGAGGTAAAACAAGCCAGTCTTTTCGGAGGAGAGGAGCGACATGGGCCCTCATTCCTCCCACTAACACTTTCTCGCCTATTTTAACCGAAATGCTTAGAAATGTCGAAATTAAGTGGAATCTAACAGGAACTTCAGCCACGGAAGTCGTGCTCAGAGACCCAACTACTACGAGTGCGGCGATTTTGTACACCTCGCCCCACATTGCAAGGCAACGATCGAAAAGCGAATTTGTAGATGTCGAGGTCAATAAGCTTCTGCATAGCAAAGCTATGGTACAAGTCCATAATGAAAAAACATTATGAATCAACCCTCTCTCGGTAGCCGAAGGTAAGAAGCTGCGGCTTATATTGGATTTAACTGTACTGAATAAGTATCTCCGGAAGCGTAAAGTGAAATACGAGGATGTGACAAAAGTTTCACCTCTTCTTCCCGGGGACGGATACATGGCCTCGTTTGACTTCTAATCTGCTTATCATCATATGAACATTCATCCAAGTTCTACAAAATACCTGGCTTTCCAATGGAGACGAAAGTATTATCATTTTTTGAATTTAGTTTGTGGCTTGGATCGTGCCCCCCTATAATTTTACCAAAATGTTTAAACCCCTCCTCAGAAAGTGGAGAGAGGAAGGTATGTCGTTTGCCTTACATTTAGACGACGGCCTCATTTGGGCCAGATCAGCTCAATTATGCCTGGATGATGTCAGAAGGCTAGGACAGGACCTAAAAATGACAGGAATCATCATGGCCGAAGAGAAATGTGTTTGGGGTCCATCCCAAAGTATCACGTGATTCGGCATATAATTGATTTAAAAGAATTCACGTTGGATGTAACCATGGGAAGGAGAGATAAAACTCGTAACCCTGCTTTTCACCTCATAAGAAGTAGGTGTCCATCGTTGCTAGGCAGGTTGAATTGGCTAGGCTGTATCGCCTCCATGCATTTAGTTATGCCGTCAGATATCAAGAAAAGATGGCGTAAGGCTATATCGCAAGTATCCAGTAAAAAGGCCGACAATTCCGCTCTGGCGTTTCGTTGGAAATTATCTATACAAGGAAAATGTGAAATATCCAGCTGGCTGGAATTTGAAGCGTCTTTCAAAGGGATGCCAATAGCAGTCTCAGCACAAGTCTCATGGTACGCTCTTTACGCATTTTCCGATGCTTCGTAATTTGGAACTAGGGCAGTTCTTCATTCAGATATGGGCTCAAAACTCCGAACTTCCTCTCTTATACCAGCCCAGGTTACTGGTTCGTCGTCTACCTTCAGGGAGTTGTTTGGGAACTGGACCAATTCGAAAGCATTTGGTAACTCTTTGGCTTTCCAATCCTGCTTATGGCATTGCGAT
>UZAF01016765.1:16891-65562 GCA_900617895.1 Haemonchus placei
AGAACCCCCCCCCCCCCCCCCCCCCCCCCCCCCTGTAAACTCCGAGAGCCGAGACTCTATGTATATGTGTATGTATATTACAGCCCGAAGAAACGAGGAGATGGATGCGTCATGGCAGCGGTTCTACAACGTGTGCAAAGGGTTATATGTAAGACTGGATAAGTCGTCATCTTCTATCGCATGCATGGCGTTGACACCGTCATTAACTTCAAGGTCGGTTCAGACCCTCATGACGTTATTCGTTTCCAGTATCCTGTGCTTCTTTAATGGCATGTATATAATTTGGTTCTATAGTTGTGTGTTTTGGTTGGTTTATATATCTAGGTTCCTATTTGTAATAGTCTCACTATCTCGCAGGAGATCTCGTGTTGTTCTGTTCTTGTTGTTTATCATGGTAGTTTACTGCCCTTATTGGCTATGCGTCCTCAGGACGGTATATTTCTGATGTTAAAAGTTGTTTCTTCACATATCCGTTCCGCGAACTATGTACATAATTCAGAATTTCCGTTACTCAGCGTTGGTAATTATGACCATTATTATTCGAGATTATGGGTGTTCAGAGCTTACCGAATTGCATCTCATGTAGGTAGTAATGTTATGCTGACGGTGTAATATGCCTTATTTGTTATCATTTCCAGTAATTATGTGCAGGGTTGCTTTGTTGGGCCACCATGGGTCATTACGCCATATTGTTAAAGCCATTCGTGGGCCAAACTGCGACAACGTGAGCGATAAAACCTTTGTCTATCTCCGTTGTTGTTGTTGTTGCGAAAGACAAAACGTAAGTCTCGCCGGAGAATATCGGAAACGAAACCACACATCTACTGACGTTCCTCGACTGCCTACAAAATTATCTGCAACACTTCCCCGTTTGGATCAAATGCGCACCTCGAACCCACAAAGTCTCGGTTCACAACCCAGCATCTCGTAAAAGCGGTATCTCCCTCCATCTCATAAAGAACTCATTTTATGACATCTGTGAGTAATTCTTAGGACGACGCGGCGCAATCACAAACATGCTCTTCACATGTATGTAAAATCAGCGTATGCTGATATAGAAAAACCTACAATTTCTATACCCGGNGTTCACAACCCAGCATCTCGTAAAAGTGGTACCTCCCTCCATCTCATAATGAACTCATTTTATGACATCTCTGAGTAATTCTTAGGACGACGCGGGGCAATCACAAACATGCTCTTCACATGTATGTAAAATCAGCGTATGCTGATATAGAAAAACCTACAATTTCTATACCCGGACACCTTGGATCAGGCTCATCACTTCGCGGGAATGGTATATGCAGTTCGACCTGTGTGGCATTAGTGAACTCTGTGTGGCAGGTGGCAAACTTCTCCTGAACAGTTCAATTGCTTTTTGTTTTTCTAGGCACTCCCAAATTGCCACTTACCTTTATGTAAATGGCGCCCGAAGTTTTTGACGCAAACTCCACTTTTACGGTCACGCCGGACGTGAGACATTCTGTCGTAAGTCCTAAAAATAATGCCATTAATTCACTATCGCCACGATGCACTACCTACATACTAGTGAAAGATTATGTTTGTTTCGCATTTTTCTGAATGGAAAACGGGCAAATTTCGCTTCGAGAGGGTAATGAAGTGTTTATCATAAAGATCACGAATTACATGAAAAGGTAAAGGAGAAAAGTATGAGCAAAACTGAAGAGTCTTAATTCAAATGGAAGAGAATTTAGATATTCTTTTCCATAGTATCTGCGAAAACTGCGGAAAGAAATAGATTTACCTCAAAGTTTCTGCAGGTTCCTCTAGAATTACTTGGTAAAAAATCCACCCACTTGGGTGTCGGATCTCTCTTTCTTGCTTATTAACCCCTATGATGGCTGAAGAATTTCCCCATGCTTGCTTGAAACTTTTATCAGGTATAAGGCCTTGTCCCTGGTCGACACTCTTACTAACAGGTCATTCGGTTCCCCTTCTGAGCGGTTCTCGTCACGAGTCTTCAACGCCCCAAACAAGAAGGTTGAATATCAACCTTCATCTGGTCGATCAACTGCGACATCGTGGAATCTGCGAATTTCGTTACTCGCACACAAGTGAGTTGTTTCCCTGTATAGTTTTCACCTATGAAAAATTCCACAACACTCTGGAAAAAATGTATAACTAAACGAAAATATCAATAAATACTTAGCGAGCCTAGGGCTGGCTGCTACATTGTTTTACATTGAAAACTTACATTGAGCAAAACTTACTGGCTTTCACAGGAGACTTCTGTTCTTTCAAGAAATCAGCTGTATCATCGATAACAGTGCCTTCAGTCAGTGCTTCCTTTCGTTCCACAACATTTGACTTGAAGTCATGCGACGGGCTTGAGCTCGTGACAGATTCGACTGCTTTCGAAACTTCTTCGACATCAGCCAGACTCAATGACGTCTGAATTCAATTTGATTATTTTTAGAAGCTCATTTTTGCAGAGCAATACAACTCGGTAGGTTTACCATTTTAACACGTTTGTTGGTTTTCGGTGTGTTTCAGAGCATTCAATTTTGGAAGAGAAACAAACGGCAAGATGGTAACATTATGGTAGGTGATGAGAAGAGATAACAATTGATAAGAACAGATATAGCCTTCAAAGACAAGAGCCACACAATCCATAACGACCTTCGTGTTAACAGCGACATCCCGGCCCTTCAGTAGGTGAAGTGAATCGTAAAGTTATCGTTATTGGTTGTTTATAACAAAAAGTTTAATAATAGATAGGTGCTCCATAGAAGGCAAGAGTCATTGAATCGGTTACGTCCTCCGTTTCAAAAATGGAAACACCTTATTGCTTGATGTGAGACGTGACGGGATCGTGAATGCCTGGTGGCAGGGACTGATAACAAGGGATAAGGTCTGATAAGAGGCCATGCAAGGCAAGAGTCCAGAGTCTGTAACGCCCATGTATTAACAGCGCAGCGGAACCTTGAGAGACTGGTGAGTTACGTGGATTGTGACGGGTTCGTAGGCGAATTGACAATAGCTGTTAAAGGCTGATAAGGGGCTATAAAAGGCAGGGACTACTGAATCGGTGGCTTTCTTCAGATCAATAATCCAGGCTTGATACCTTGGAGAGTGAAGTGGGATTTGTCAGGATCGTGGCTGATTCGTTGATGACTGATGATTGCTACTAGCTCACTTGCTCTTTTCTTCCTACTTATATAATCGGCTAAGTGTGTCTGTTGGTGTGTTTGGGGGTGTGTGTGAGTGTGTGTGTGGGTATGTGTGTGTGTGTTTGTCCGACCGGAAATTCATGACTCCCGTCCCACTGTAGCTAAAGCATTCAAATTTGAAAGAGGGATAGGCGGTACGATGGGAACAGCTATGGTAAGTGAATGGAAGTGATAACAATCGATAGAAATGGATATGGAGCCTTAAAAGGCAAAAGCCACAGGGTCCGTAACTCCCTTCGCATTAGCGATGAAGCCTTGGCACTTTGGTAGGTGATGTAGGATGTGATGGGACCGTTAATGGTTGGTGACAGGGAATGATACCAAGTGATAGGGGCTGATAAGAAGCCATAGAAGGGGAGGGCCTGTAGGTCTGTGACGCGCTTCCTGTTAATAGTGGAGTCTTGGTATTTCAAAAGGTATGTAAGATGTGGCAGGATCGTAGGTACTCGGTGACGGGATCGAGAACGGTTGGTGCCAGGCCAGGAGCTGATAAAACTGATAAGGGCTAATGAAATTTTTCGAAAGCGCAGAGCCACCATGATAATGGCATTAATAGTGGAGCCTTAACAGTTTGGCATGTGATGTGGAGTATGGCGGGATTGTAGACGACCGATGATAGGGACTGATAACAGCTGATAGCGACTGATAAGGGCACTAACCAAACTGACTTTAACGCATGTGGTATCTATGATGTATTTATGATTACGACTATTATATAGATTACGACCGCTACCCAGCAAGGTTTGTAACTCGGTGGAAGAACAAGTTCACCTTATGTTTTGATATTATTTACGACAAAGCTCNAATGAAATTTTTCGAAAGCGCAGAGCCACCATGATAATGGCATTAATAGTGGAGCCTTAACAGTTTGGCATGTGATGTGGAGTATGGCGGGATTGTAGACGACCGATGATAGGGACTGATAACAGCTGATAGCGACTGATAAGGGCACTAACCAAACTGACTTTAACGCATGTGGTATCTATGATGTATTTATGATTACGACTATTATATAGATTACGACCGCTACCCAGCAAGGTTTGTAACTCGGTGGAAGAACAAGTTCACCTTATGTTTTGATATCATTTACGACAAGCTCATCCGACCTCCAATAATTCGGGACTCTCAATTAATGATGTACCCGTGGAGGAAAGAAGGTCCAGTGAAAACGACATCTGATAATGGTGTTATTATCACTTGAGAGAGTTTGTGAGTACTACTCAATTCTTTCGTTGCCTATCAGTTATGCCTTTCGAAAGTTTTGCAGGTACAACGAAGTTATGAAATGGGAAATCAAGCGATACTGTTCGTATTGGCCCTCTAACAAGTCCTAGGTAAGCGGGAGTGGGCATGTGGTGCACGCATTCGCGTGCGTAGCCCAACTGGTATTACAAAAGGACACTGCTACCTGTAGCTATATAGGACTGGATAGCTATAAAGGATACAGAAAATGATGACAGCTGATAGAGACCGGTAAAGAACCTTGAGCTACTTGGTTTGTATCCATTTGACATATGGCCCTTGATATGTCCTGTCCTTTTTATAGGGTAAGATGTGGTGGTAGGATAAGTTGATAAGAAACGAGCAATACTTGCAGTGAAAAGGACCGATCAAAGTCAGTCACATAAGAGAAACGGTTTTGCTTCATTCCTTGCTATTAATTTAGGACGAGTACGCTTCAGGATTTGCCCCCAGTGAGAAAAGACGTTTACGAGTAGTCTGAAAATCTCGACCAACTAGTCACATATAACAAGATAAGAAGGGGAATGAATACAGACTTTTGATTAATCAGGTACTCAATCATGAAAAAGTCGATGCATAGTAAAGGCGATAGAGGGAGAGATTCATTTCTTCGGATTGTTATAGCAGAGGCCAAGGGCGTAAGAGGCCTACCCTATGATGTAGGTACAATGGTGTACTAAAATTTCCCGCTACTGATGTCACCTTAGTATGCCTCTTTATATTTCCTTGATCCTTTTCGGTTTCCCATTCTCACTTTTTCAGCGATGATCTTCTGCAACCCACCACACGGTCGTCCACGTTGTGTTGTTCGTTTGGTTCAAGTGACAGCGAGGCCACACCATCAGCCACGGCATCGCGTTCAGCACTGGATTCCGTACGGTGTTTAGCCAAGACTACTGGATCACAAATTTTGTCGAAATAGTCCATGTTTTCTGCCTTCACGAAAAGTTCTGGATGTGAAAACTGGGAAGTCTCCGACAGTGAGCAGCGATCCTGAAAGTGGAACTTAAGGATCGAAAGTCGTATGATAATAATAAAAGATGGCTATGTAAGTTCGACGAAGACGGAGGCCCTCTTACATACATAATACCTCAGTTTCTGCGCCACTTGAAATGAAGTCACAAAATACTCCTCAGCATCAGTTTGAACCCCAAAACTAGGCACTTCAAAAGCTTTCAAGCTTTTCTGAACACTAGTTCCCATTTTAATCAACCTCAAAATTTATATAATACTGTTTGACATTATCGAGGTAAAAAATTTAATCAGTGAATGGCCATACCAATGCATATATCTATAAAATGCCCAAAAAACTACCCAAATCGGTTAGGAGTAACCTTGAAGGTAGATGTTGTTTAAGTTGCCATTGAATAAGCTTACTAACTAAGTCAGACAAATAATATTTTCAAGACATGTGAGGGTTTCATTCTGGAGTAGTACGATTTCATGAGAAACTCTCAATCTCGGAATACTCGAGCTTGGGAGTAGGCGATAAAGTTAAGCTATCACAAAGGTCCAATATCTTACCGTTCAAAGGCACAAGCTCAATGGCGTATGCAATTGTAATGAAATGACGAAAAAGGAGCGACGAACGTGAATACAATGTTTTTGGGGTTAGTTAAAGACGGCGGGCACTCGTATGGACGGGAAACTACTCTCACTGTCCCCATCTGAGAGATTGTAGAGGATATTCAGCCGTGAAGAGGATTTCCCCATACTACTGAAGTCTGGGAGCAAACAAAATGATTCAATTGTCGACTGAAAAGCTCCTATATTACCTACACTGCAGCAGTACTTATGTGATTCATACGCTCTTTTAACTATTGACTGATTTTTTATTTGAGAGTCAGCCTGAATTAGAACAACCCTGTGAGGTTCCTAGAAGCACTTCAGAAGTCATGTGTCGGAAATGTGTAGGTCGACATTTTTTCTCATTCCCCAGAGCGACTCTTCAACAAATGTACAACCTTTTCATAATTGAACACGGCTGCAGCACACTGTACGCCATCCTGCAGACATATTGCTAAGCAGTTGTGCACACTTGTAGAGCTGAATTCCTGAATGAGGAAGTGTTTGGCATTTAAAACGATCAGAGGAAATAAATTACCTTGTATGGCTTTGAAGTCATTGTTCTGTCTGGAACCTGCTCGTAAGAAGCTTCAAGGCAAGCGATGGGTACTGAAGTTGGAAGATTGCTCCAGGTTTTTAATGCTTGCCTAGTTGTCTATGCAATTTTTTTTNNNTTTTTTTTGATGACGCTCAATATTATTGAAAATCGTGAAGTACGCCTCATAACTTTCCTCAGAGGGCCCCTCTCATCTTTTGGAACGCCTTCGAGACGCAAGCCACAGCGCAACTAGTCCGAAGGGCTCAGAATAAAGGAGAACTTAGTTGTTCGGAATGGAAAACTTCTCGATGCGAGAGTATGAGACTATGCCTTCCGTTACAGCGTAGCTCATGCTCAACGGAGTTATTTAATGAATAAGCCGCAAACAAGGGACATGGGAACACCTCCATGGACTCCGGCTTGGCAAACTTCCGGGTTTTCGACTTTCACCCTCTCTATCCAGCAGAACAAACTAATGAAGTTTTGAGCTCATTCTAATAGGTTGATGCATAATTACTGCGGATTTTTTCGCGGCTTCGTTTCTCTCAATACAATTTCAATATCGAAGTCGGTATTTTTACAGAAATAATGTACTCGCTTTCCTCAATAGAAATATGCCTAGAAAGTGAGCTTCTTACACTCCACATTATGCTCTATTACTTCGAGAAATGACGGAAGGTGGCACACTCATTACGCGATCTCACCGATCTTCTTGGCGATGGAATTGTTAGCCAAAGCCAGTTGAGGACGGGGATTTGCTCCTAAATCTTCATATTGACCCACAGAAACCCTATAAGTTATCACGTATCCGATCGTTGAAAGACTGGCTAGCAAACAGGCTTAGCGACGAAATGGATGACTTGGTGGCCGATGTTAAGGTGTGGATCGCCGTTGAAAACCGAAACCTCTTCGTCTGTGGAATCCGGCTGCCTAGCAAATGGGAAGCAGTCCGGACCAATTATTAGAACATGTATTTGTTAAATACTTTCATATTTCTTCTGAATAAAAATTGCTGAAAAAAATCTGCAATAATTACGCATCAACCTAATAGCAAATATCCCTACCGCTGTCGGTAGGAGTGAGCAAAATAACCTAGACTTGCTGGCAAGTTGACAAGAGTTGATAAGCCCTTCGAGTAATTAGAAAGGTTACCTTGTAAGCAGTACTTTTCAAAGTACTCTCCACTTGAAATCGGTTTCAAGTTGAACGAACTGCCTCGTCTCCCGGTGTAACTGAAATCGCGAACTACTCTTTCTCTAACGAAAGCATACTCAGAGTTTCCAGGCAGTGCTGTTGTCGACAAGATATACGAAGCTCTTCTAATCATTACCGAGCAAGATTTGCGGATTATTTATTTTTTCAGGATAAGCAATTCACTAGAAAAATTACTCAACACTTAGGCAATGGAAAAATGATTTTTTACGTGATAATTATGTGAATGACAAACCCAGCATCAGCAGTTAGATGGCATTCCTTCTTGGCAGCATTATAGACGAATGCTCTGCAGGGAAACTTTTCTGTTCCCACGAGATTTTCCTGGAAGAAAGGGAAAAAGTTGAACTCAGTTTTCATTTGAAAATAATTGCATGAACCTCGCAAACAGCTTTGCATTCTTCAAGACTCATACTTTCGATTGTCACGTCTTTATCGTGGTTGATGAAGTACTCCTCGGTCCGAATCCAATGCAGTTGTCCATTGAAGCAGTGCACTGAAACTCAGGAGCGCTCTTCTCTTCCTCTATGAACAGATCACTGATTATGCTTCACTATTCATTCATCTTCTACGGTTTTTATCGCTCCCCAATGATGAGCTGCAATAAACTCCGTTGGCAATAAACTTTTTGACGCATTTTCATTTCTTTGACACCCAGCGCTACCCACGATGAACAGCAAGACAAGATAATTTGAGTGTCTCGGAATGTTAGCAAAAGAATTCGCCGGCTCATGAAAGACAAGAAGGATCTATAACCTACAAAACACTCAGGAAAATCTTATTCTCCATCGTAAGCTAATATGAAGATTACAAAAGAAACAGTGACGAGACTTCAAATCAATGTATGGAGTTTATACTACTAGACAAAAATAGGCCGAAACTGTTGTATGAACAGCCTAAACAACTGAGCGGTCAAAGCTTCCTGAAACGCAATGCCATCTTGACGAGCATTTCGAGCAATAATGCCGCTGGGAAAAATTCGCCCTCCGCAGGTAAGGCGACGTAAATTAGTTTTCCGGAAGAGTGGAAAAATTTTACACGTCGCCTTTTACAAGTAGAGAAAAGTGTTCCCCTTCAACTTCTGGCAATCGTTCGAACGACCCCTTGTCGGTATGAGAAAGTCAAATTTTGATCAAATAGGGATTTCATTAAATTTTCTTCGTTTCCTCTGAGAAGGTAGCCTCAATGCATCTCACTGAGGCACTTTGATCAAACGGTACAGTTTGTACTCACGAGTAATGAACAAAACTTCTTCCTTGGACAGGACTCGAATCGTTACAGCAAAGGAACACTGCTGCAAAATCTGCTACTAAACTTCACCATGGTGCCATTGCAGCAGTTCGTTCGAGTCCGTAGGGAAGACCTTTTGAAAGGTTAGGCGTTTTTATCAGATTCTCACTTACTTCATCATCTGAGTTTGTGACGAGACAATGGACACATTCCGCTGAAGCATTTCTCCCAAGAGGAAAACAGTTCAGTTTAGCTAGCACTTCTGTTTAAGTGCCAGGTGCTTTATCCGGCCCTTCTTTTAAATCAGCATTGATAAAACAAATACTAGCCAACCTACAAAATGTGCCAATATCGTGAGTTGACTGATATTTGTTTCATTGATGCTGAGTGAAATTTGACATCATTTGCCTCAGACAATTGGCAAAAAAATGTGAAGAATGCACTATTCTGATAATGTTAAGTAAGTATGCCGCTTTCAAGGAGCCATTCAACGGGATTTATCCTACTATGCCCTATCAATTAAATGAATCGTCAAAGAAGAAAAAGGATCAGTGTCAAGAGGCTCTGCAAAGTTAAACTTCAAACTTCAGATTCATTCTCACCATCTTGACAATTATTTTCGAAATAATCGACGAGCTGATCCTGCACTCCATCGATGAACAGTTCCGGCCAGTCACTGCGACGTTCACGATTTATAATGCATTCGCCGGTTTCGTAGAAGAACATCGCCGAGCGGCATTGCGTATGAAGTGATGTCGGAGCTGCTAGACATCGGGACAAGCACTCTGACAGCCCTTCAGTAAGAACTACCTGCAATACCAAACATGCGCATGACCGAAGAATTGGCTTCATATTCTGCTTACGCAGCAATATCACTTTTTGCAGCTGCGCTAGTTATGTAGGAAGTGAGAGAAAGTTATTTTATTGACCGCAAGTTATATTGATCACAAATTCTGTGGGGCGATCTCGATAAACTAGGTGAAGTACCAGATTTAGGATGCCGTGTTGGGACAAGCTACTTCTCACAAAACTTCCATGAATGGATTGGAGGTCTGCGTCAGCGTAAAAAAAATGAGAAATAAAGAGGAAGTACCGCAAGGCTTTCTGCACTATTCTTGACTGAATCTTTATTGCGAGGCCTCCTTGTAGGGTGGAGTATAGATTGTCAAAGTGTATAAAGAATTTAAAGGAGAACCGTCTGAAACTTTGAAGATGGGTCTCCATTATACATATGTATGTACGATTCATTTATAGAACTACGATTTATTAAATGATTTTGAAGTGTCTGGGAGATTATGGCCTGCGTATGTGGTCTGTACAATGACTTGCGGTCGCCAGCGATGTACAAGTCAGTGCTTTTATCGACCCAGACGGGTCCGTTACCAACTGAACGACCCAGGAGAATCTGAGGTTCCATGGCCTAGGCGGATATGCTTCATAGGGATTGAAATTCCCAATTTCAATTCTGTTATGCGCAGTGCCTCCAAATGTTCGAATACGGGGCGACTCAGCGCTATAACTGCAATCATAAATGATACCTTCATTGCATGGCCGATGAGCAGGCTTTGTGGATATCTCTCAAATCCATAAGGTGTGGAACAAAGTGCATCACCTGGAAAGAGATTCCTGTCTCGATAGGAAATTGTTTATTGCCGCGAAAAATGTGGGATAAAAACACTTTTGAGTTGGGTTCCTGAAAGACGAATAGAAGAAAAATGTTTGAAAGTTCTCCATCGAGCAAACACCGAAGCAGCAGTCTCAGGGCTTGCCGATCTTCTGTGAAGGACCAGGATGTAATTGATATTCCTACTCGAACATTGTCCTACCTCTGACGCACACCTGTTGAAAAAAAGCAACCGGGCCGCTGGTCTTCGTTAGAACGCTGGCGCCAAACGGCTGTCCATCCTCCGCATGGATAGAACATTCCTGAGATCGAGCATCGTATTCGAATGATGAACACTCATGGCCCTGTAGAAACAGTCGATAAGACGAGGATATTTAGGGCATCTTAAAATAAAGCTGAAATGCTTGGGCCATGGATGGGATCTTTCGTATAGTGACAGGGTGTACCAAGGGCGGAAAAAGACGAGGGAACGGTCTGTCAGTTATGGCAATCTCTCGCGCTCTAACTTTTTTACTAACTCCCTACTCGTGGTTGATCAGCTGTTGGTTACTGAATGACCTTCGGTATCAACACCCACAAATAAGCTAGTTCGGAGAAGTATGTCTCACAGTATAGTCCGAATAAAAAGCACTAACACTAGAAGAAATCAAATTGGAACTAGAGAATGAATCAAGTCGGACTACAAACGAAAAAACACTTATACCGACGGTTGCTTTCAAAGGCCAAGGAAAGGCCCAGTCTCAAATTCATTATATCCCTATTCGATCGAATTTTCAGGCGAACTAGTCGACTTCGAACGGTCCAACCGCACCATACGGGAGAAAGGTCATTAGAACAAAATTGCATAGTCGCACACCCCTGACACCCCTGGCGCCCTACCATCTTCCCTTCGTAACTCCTCGATACGCCACTGAAGCGGAACGCCTCACGCGGTTCCAGTTTCAGCACATATCCCCAGTTAAACTGATGCAGGTTTCCGAAAAGTGAGCGATAGCAATCATTAGCCTTTTGAAGTCTCAATGTGCTTCTGGAATCTGAGCAGACAAACCTCAGTATTTGTTGAGCAAGCATTAGCACACATGTTCAACGTCACGTTCTTGATGCTGTGAATGGCAAACTCCATCAGTCGTGTACCTTCTGATCGCAAATATGTCGTAACATTCTCACCTTCACAGATCGCACCTGGAAGAAAATAAGAGGCGTGAATTCTTTACTTCTAGGATGAGAATTCTTGTTCTTCTTTATAACTTCTTTAGAATAGACTAATTTTCTAATTGCTCTATGTTGACGTATCTCTATTTTCCAGCTACTGTTCTGGAAATAGCTCATAGTGAGGGAACCACGCCCTGCAGTGCTTCTATTTTCTTTTGCTGTTTATGTGTACTTAACTCCATAAATAAAAACCTTGCACAAAAGTGCTTTGTAATTTGTCAAAGATACCTTAAAGGGGGCCCATGTTGAAATGATGAAAAAGGGAAGCAAGAGAAAGCTGAAAAAATCCAAAAAAGACCCAAAACTTCAAATATGCAGAAAAAAGCCTTTTACAACAAAAGCAGAAATATGGATGGGATATTTCTATTAGGATATCGTGACCGCTCAGGGTTGCTCGTAATTCTTACCAGAAGTCTCAATCACACCCATTGCGAAGACTACATCCTAACATACATCCCACGATTGACATTTCGTTCACAATAGAAAGACTGATCTGCAGATTCGGTTTCACTAGCTTTCAGGTCTGAAAAGTGAGCCGTAATGGCGACTGGGTGATGCTTATCCTACAATACCTTCGTCGTAATATTCAAGCTATTTAAATGCCAGGAGAGGCTTGCCACTAACTGCGGTATTCTCAGGTAAAACTGAGATTTGAACTGCAAAACAGCATCAACAGGATGAACCAAAACTCGTATTATGATGAAATGATGGCTACTGCCGCGGTAACACCAACCGAGAAGCCCATGAACACCCATTTTTCGCCAAATTTCTGTACAGGGATGAAAGTCATCTGCTAAGAGGATAGCCGTTGCTTTGCTGTTCTCAGCCGTTCACTTCGGGTTTCAGCCAATCCGTATGTCACAGAGTGCTCCTATCTTCATTTCTGAGTGCATTGTCTAAGTTCCACTTACATGCAAACTATTATACTTTCCCGGGACTGTGTGTATGAGCTTAACCCACGGGCGACCGCATCACATTGTCATATATTGTCATCACATTAACTTTTAATTTCTTTTATAACTCTAGTTGAAAATGAATGGTTTCTGAACCACAATGCCTCAAGGATCTCTAGAGAGTTGTGAGCTCAGCTGATACTTGAAAACATGGAAAAATTATAAGAACAATCGATAAATAATATAAATACTACAGGAGCACGATATGGTATGGCCCGCCGGCGAGCCACGCGGTCGTCAATGGGTTCAGGGAGGCAAGGAGAAGTGTCAAAGTTGAGAAAGTAAGATGAATTGTAATTTGAAAGTAGAGTTGGGTGTAGGACAGGTGATCAAATGTCAAGCCAAGGTAAGTTTGCCATCCTTCCATAGTTTTGAATTGATACAAGGTTCACAGGCAGAGGCGCTGATCTGTTTAATGACCGCTCCCTTTTCTTAATTTGTATCGCCTTATCACCTATTACTGTTTCTGACGACTATTTTATTTCTTATTTTGTAAGCGAGGCAAATGCTCAAAGGCACAGTTCACGATAATTGTGGCTAACCTAGTTTTGGACGATTAATGGAAGTGTAGCTCAGAACAAAGCAAAATTGGCAAAGAAAACGCGAATTTTTATTTTTACATTATGTCCAAATCTGTGCGCCATTGATACTGATAGTTACAGTAAGCTGCCTGCGTGTCACATGTGTGTCCCGGTGCGAATGGTGCAGCCTCTAGGCTTTTACGATGCTTAACAATTCGTCCACATTGGGGGTGTACGTCGGCTAAGCCGGTTCCGAGAACCCTTTTACGCCCTTTTCCGACCTAACAGTTTCCCTTAGGCTATCTTTGAGTGTCACAGGTCTTCCTAGGGGGGAATCTTAGAAAACATTTTTAACGTAAACTGAATCTTTGGTACTATTCTACTATTACAACCCCAAAAACTCAAAATTTTAGTTTTCGATGAAACTTCGCGTGTAGGAGTAATCCGATGCCCTGATAACGAACATAACATTCATTTTTGGCGCTGGCGCCAATTGCCGCCAAATGGCGCCAGCGTCAAGAATGAATGTCATATCCGTTATCAGGACTTTAAATAACCCCTGTACACAAATTTTCAGCTAATTTGGTGAAAGCTCCCTTGGCGCCAAATGGCGCCAGCGCCAAGATTGAAGGTCATATTCGTTATCAAGGCATCGGATTACCCTTATAGGCGAAGTTTCATCGAAAATTAAAATTTTGAGTTTTTAGGGTTGTAATAGTAGAACAGTACCGAATCTTTAAATGCACTACGATTCTGTACGGTAGTTTTATTGATTAGCTCTCGAAATGGTACAACGTGAACTGTGCCTTTAATCGCCTATTCTCTTCGTTGGCCGAGGTGGGAGTCTATCCGGGATTCGAACCAGCGACCATACGTGTGAAAGGTGGGAGTAGAGGTTCAATGTTAACCCAAGCGAATGTTGCACAAAGTAGGGGAACTTTCCGAACTACCCTCTACATCTCCCTGAAGTTGAGTTGGAACATCATAAGTTGTGAAATGTGTGAAGTAAGCAAGCTATTTGAAACATGTTGAGTTTTTGGGAGCAAACAACATTAGCATTACCAAAGTAAAAAATACCTATGCCGAGCCAAACTGGAACAACAGAGTTTGAGAAGGAGTGAACAGAGCCAAACGATGAAGGAAGTATCGGAACTTCATGGTAAATGAGAAGGCACCAAAGCAGGCGGAGGGTAAACCAAAAATCCGTTTTGGTGTTTCAAAACATCCCAGATTCAGGAGAAAAGGTGTGTGGAAGCTAGAGAGTGGAAATCCCACTTTTCTATGACAGATGGGAGGACAACAAGATGGGTCGAGCTTCAGTCACAAATCTTCATCAGTGTTCGAAGTCGATCTTCATCACATTCCACATGAAAAGATGGGTAAAACTATTATATATAAAATGTCGTTTGCCACAGCGGTGATTTGGAAAGCTGGGAATCTCAGTTTTGAGTTCCGAGCAACCATCAAACCTTCTATCGCAAACGTGATGTTTCAGAGCAAGAAACTAATGATAATCGGACGGAGCAAGACTTGGCGAACAAGGAGGATGGAGCCGCATCTCCCATCCAAATTAGACAATTTTCTGACGAGACAGTTTCGCAACATGCGATGGGGCGCTGTCGTGAAAAAGACAAAACTCTCCTCGCTGCGGGCACTTCCTTCGAACAACGTCGGCCAAACTCCGTAGCTAAGAAGCGTAGGCGGTCACAGTGGAACCCTTAGAAAGTTATCCAATGTAGGGCATTCATTCCCTGGTTGTGAGAATCCCACCAACAACACGGCAATGCTTTCCTCGGTTTAGTCCACTTCTCTGCTGTCTTGAAGAAAGTTCGTTACGAGGCCCTCGCAGGTTGAGATACGACGTCTTTTTCGAGCGCACCACAGATACTTGCGACAGACAGCCGTAAATGAACCACGCCTCTACAGTGATTCGTAAATGATAGACGATAGCTCTCAGACAGCTTCGGTCGACAGCTGAAGTTTGAAGTCATATTTGGGAAACACTTACAAGAGCACATTTATGTGGACCCCTAAAGTACAGGTTCGGGATCGGTCTACCATGACCTATTATGAAACTTTTCCAAGTGGCCCTACGAAAGAATCTAGAAAGGGATGAAGAGTCAATCAGAACTTTTTACTAACTTAATATGAGAAGTACTGTTCCAAACGATCTGGAAGCCGGGAGAAAATGCGCAGAGACTAGCAAAAAGAATGATGGTAAACTCTCCGTTGGAAGGGTATGCACCAAAACTGGCGGAATTTGATAGAAATCCATATCAGTGTTTGAGTAGAGACTAGCAACGGAGCCAGGTAACCCATAACTTCCGGGGCATAGTGACCGAGAAGAAGGATAAATCATAATCACAATACCCGACACTTTTAAAGGCACAGTTTACGATAATTTTGGGTAATCCAGATTATGATGAAAAATGGACGACAAGATCGAAAGTAGTGCGATGAAGGTGGAGAAACCGCGTGAATCGGTGTTTCGAAAGTGAAAAAAGGCTTCGAATAACCGTCAAAAAGGGGGCTGGACGAGAATGAAACAAGAAAAATGAAAAAGAGTGGGGCACCCGGACGAGCTAAACAGTGTGTTTCACTGCGCACGTGTGGGTCCTGGTGCGAATAACAGACAATGGTAAGTAAAAATTCACTTACTTATAGCATAAATGAACAAAAAAATCCTAGTAACAGCAAAAGTATCTCCCCTTTTTCAGCCTCTAAGAGTAGGAAATTAAATAAGGGATCGCGGCAGCATAAAGAAAAGCAGAGGAAAAAAGAATGAGAGAAAAACATCGCCTCATCACTCGGTGATTAGCTGAGTGTATGTGGGTCCTAGAACGAATAATAGCAATCTGTATTGTCTCGACACTCATCTAACGTGACACCGATCGAGGGGCGGGAAAGCGAACTACGGCAGCAACGGGGCTTCCACTATGCCCTAAGCGCCGAGATTGTGGGAGCGAGAGGGTCCCTTCTACCACCCGTGGGGGCGCTGAGTATTCCTAAAGGAAGAACTCAGTAACCTTGTTTATCGTGAACCGTGCCTTTAAGGCATCTAGCAGTCGAATAATGAAGTGATTGTCCAGAAGAGTGCAGGTAAGGTGAACAAAGGAAAAGAACGGGGAAAAAACTCGAAAATCGCAGTATTCAAAGAGAATATGAAATATATCGCTCCGAAAAGTAATAAATTCATGGATTGGACACGAATAAGAATAAAAACGTTGAATATAAGTGGCATTCGGACCCGTCCCATTGAGTGTGCTACTGCGTACAGCTGGCTACGGTGAGCTGCCTGCGTACAACATGTGGTCACGGTGCGAATGGTGCAACTTCTCCAGCTTGCATTATACAATGTCGTCTCACAGCTTCTATAACGCCGCCGAGAACCCGCCCTGCTTGGGTGTGCACAACCCCAGGCCGGTTTTGGAGCCCTTGCTGCGCCTTATCTAGGTAGTTTCTTGACCCAAGTTCTTGTGCTCTTCTTGAGAGTCACAGCTCCTCCCTGGAGGTGAATAATTTTAAACATTTTGATCGAGCTGTGTCTTTTAACAAAAAAACTAGAGCGCCCGAACTCTCGAGGAAGACGACGTTAGCTGCCAACATTCACATTAAAGGCACTGTTCGCGATAATTCAATGGGCGGGTATGTCAATGACGTGGCCGCCTCTCATTCGATGTCACGTCACACTGTCTGACGTAACATCGAATGAGAGGCGGAAACGTCATTGACATACCCGCCCATTGAATTATCGCGAAGAGTGTCTTCTCGTCTCACCGACCTCGGAGTGATGGAAGGCTTGGTTGGCATCGATGACGGGCATCGGTCCAAGGTTCGAACGCCTGATCTTGCATGCGCCACTTACCACTACACCACCACGTACTGTACTGATACGTGCATGCACTTCATGATGGTTCTTCTTCGGTATTGAGAAACTTCTACTACATATGATACTATATCACTGGCTCTTCGATATAGTTAACGTTGGGGGAGCTGTCCCGCAAAAGAGACGTCTCCGAAGAGAAGCGTTCTACATCGTGTAACTAACAGGAACCATTTTAATCATTACCTTCCAACGAATGTTCAAGATCCATTAAGGAATGAAATCACCATCGTCAAGACGATTAGACCATGGAAACTTTTTTGAAAACAATCGCATGCCCTAAAGCAAAGATGCTGTTTTTGGGGAAAACTGGCTAACCGTCCAACTTCGCTTTCACAAGTCCATCACGTCACGGGAACTGATTAGACATACTTCGCAAAGTTGGAGTGATTTGGATGTGTATGTGTGACCAGAATGCACGATCCACTCAGTGCAGCCAAGGGAGGGTTACACCCCTCTGTTCTCCGGTCAAACTTCCACGGATATCTCAATCGAAAAACTTATGGTTCGAACTGTGGAAAGCAAGCTTTCAACAGGTTGTCGAGATTTTAGTCATAAGATATTCATTTATACAGTTAATAGAATAAACTATGACTCTATACCCTCACAGTCATTTTAAAGTATGGCACCATTGTGAAATTTGCACATCATTATTGGATGATCTCAAGGAATTTCGACTACGACAATTGGAAACAATTGAACAGAGGTAACGCTGCAAATGTTGTTGACTCAGGTAAAAAAAAATCATGATCTGTAGTTCGAGCATGTTATAATGAGAAATTTCAATATGGAATAGGATATGCCCAAAGCCCATTTGATTCAAAGGTACAGTTCGCGATGAAAATGGTTCCTGAAATTTTCTCATATGATGAATTCAAGGCCCCCCCCCCGTATACCATATCTGGCGCTATTGGGCCTAAAAATGGCCTAATTGATGCGTTATAAAAGGTAAAGGATTGCACCGCGCGTATCCTCGGACGAGTTTCACTGACCTCGCAGAGGCTGCATACATCACAGGGGAGCCTATGTAAAAAGTTTGAACAACTTTTCATGCCAAATAGCAGAATGAAAGGCAGTTCTGAACAGTTCTGGCTTGATGTAGTCAGCTTTTTTCGCAATCGCAACAATTGAAACCTCGTTCGAATTCCNCCCCCCCCCCCCCCCCATGTTCTTTCGTCATGGTAATCTCGTCCAGCCTTTATTTCCCTACTTTCAAGTAGACTAATTTTTCTCGAAATCGACGAATTTTCTTGATTTCTTCATTATCCATGAACTATTCTCATACTACATTTCCGTTTTTTGTCTTAAAAGGGGTACTTGAAATCATCGTGAACTGCGCCTTTAAAATGAAGTTCAAAGTAGATGAAGCCATCATAATAGCCCTGTCGATGAGCCAAATTTGAAATTTGTGATGCATGATGATCAAAACGAATGCTGAACGCAATGCTGAATTGAAGTCAGTGCGGGGATGCATCTCAAGGAAGTGATTGTTCAACGCCAAAAGACTTTGGCCTCCACCCAAAAATCAGTAGTTCACTATACACTACAGACTAGTAACATTTTTGAGGGCGGGGAGGGTATAATTGCAAGAGACGGACTATCGCTTACGCAATCATGGAATCCAATCCCACATAAATGAATACCAGTTAAACCATGCTTTCTAACCCTCTGGTAATGATGGGCTAATTAGTACCAGAGTGGTCTGGGAGGATAAGAGCACTGTCTTGTACATTTCTGTCCAACGCGAATCAGGGGGGGGGCCACACAGATTCAAAGCACTGCTGCGATTCTGGATTTAAATTGAATACACCGTTGTATCCCAATTAGGGGTTCCATCAACGCCAATGACTCTAGGCATTAATTCTCTCAAGCAGAGCAGGTGATAGATCTCTGATCCCCTTGGAATTATTGATTCAGACAAATAAAAAGCTAATGATAAGTGCATGCTTCTGACCTGCTTGAGAAAAAACTGAACCTGCCCAAGAGCTGCAAGCAGCGGTTCTGAAAGAGTCTAGCATAGAGTAATGGAGAGGCTTGACCAGCTTTCTTATACGTCAATTTTGGGTCGAAACTAGAAATGGACCAAAAGTACCCCTATATTATATTGTTGAGCTAAGCGGAAATCTATAACATGATGTATCCGTTAAAGGCACAGTTCACGATAAAAAAGGTTACTGACTTCTCCCTTTAGGATGACTCAGCTCCCCCCATGGGTAATAGAAGGGACCCTCTCACTCCCACAATCTCGGCGTCCAGGGCGCAGTGGAAGCCCTGTTGTTGCCGTCGTTGGCTTTCCCGCCTTTCGATCGATGTCACGTTAGACGAGATGGAGAGACGGTACAGAGTCATGTATTCGCGTCAGGATACACCCTTCGGCGCGAAATCAGCTGTTTGCCCAGTGTTTGCCCAACAAAGAGGGCAAAAGTAGCGATTCGAGTGTGTTGTGTGCAATTGCAGACACTGGGTCGCGTTCGTCTACTCGCCCTCACTTAGTCGCCGTTTTTTCATTGTGAAACTCGTCCAACCCCCTTTTCAGCTCTTTTTTGAACCTTTGTATTTCTTTTTGTTCATTGTTTTTTGCGATTTTTTTCGTTATTTTCGCACTATTCCCGAGTAGATCTATCGTTTCCCCCCAAAAAACGGGTACCCTAAATTTATCGTGAACTGTGCCTTTAATAAAGCTGTCAAATAGTTAGAGGTCCAGGCTTTGCTTCATTCTTATAGAGGAAATTGATTCTGATTATCTTATCTTAACAGGATCTCCTGATAAAAACATGCGAATGAAACCCACCAACAAACTTCAAACGTTCTTTTCAAAACTATTCTAGGCGGTTTTCAGAAACGCTTACTAGAATGACGACTGAATTTCAAAATTGAAGCTGTAACAGCCGACAACTATTTCTGCCATATTATCACTTTCGAGGCAGATGAGGTGTACTCCAAGCTTTGCTAGCCTCAATTTACGATTGCCCGTGCTTTCGCCTCAGGTTTTTTCATAGCCAGTTTTTTTTTTCATTGTAGTCGAAATTCATGCAAAATTCAAACGACTTTATTTTCTCTTGATGATCGAAGGAGCTAGCATTCCTAGCCATTACTTTTTTTGGTAAATCACAGATTCATCGTCTATTATATTCCTTATTCGATTTCCATTTTCACTTATTCGAGGTGGCCATAGAATTATTCTTGAATCTTAATTGTTCAATACAGGTTCGTTTCCATGCGAGATCTCCGACTATGTAAAGAGTTCATGTTACAATTTTTTCTGCTGAATAAGCAGCTCTCTATAAGGTCAACTGATTTATTACAGGCTTGTGTGGGTTGAATATTTTCTTATGATTGACGATCATGATAATCCACCTACTGCGAAACCAAGGTTCTAACCAGGAGGTCAAAAGCCGAAGGTCTCTAAGCGGTTCACCATTTGAGATGAAAATCTTTCATATATCAATCTCCCACGTCATCCACCGATGAAAAGTAATATCCCCAAAGAGATCAAGAAACTCTTTGACATCTGATGAAAAGGCATTGGAATCCTCGAGTTAGAGTGGTCAGCATAGATTCACATCGAAGTTGCACTCGGTCGACATCGCGCAATTGTGAATGATAGCACATATTTTGGGCGGAGATGGTGTAAAGGCAAGTGGTGCACTATATCACGCCCAACCAAGCCTTCTATCCCTCCGAGGTCGATGAATTGGTACCAGACTTACCTTGGAGGATAAAAGCACTGACTTGTACATCGGCTGGCCACTGCAAGCCATTGTAGAGGCCACATACGCACTCATTACGCCACTACGATTCTGAATGGAAGTCGAGTGCGGGGGCGCATCCCTCAGACGGGATTTATTGAAGCCAAAAACTTCATTCTGTGAACTTTAGCACAAATTTTGGGACATTTTCTCATGAATGATATACCCTGCTTTCCTTTTTCTTTGGATAATCGACTGGACGGTTCATTTTGTAACGCAACAAATATTTTATTATATACAATATAAAATCATCGAGAAAATCACGATTCTGACTGCGTTATCTAACTCCTAAAGTGGATATTGACAGTGCGACAGAGCGATATCGCACTTGCATGACCAGACTACTTGAAGAAGGAACATATCACTCGGCAAGAAAGAACATGTTGCTTAAGTATTTTTCACAGGGGATGAGATCGTACCACAGGGATGGGGCCCAGATATTATGAACGGCGAACGACAGGCAAATCGATAAATGAATGAAAAATAAATTGAATGGATAGAGTAAAGACCTACCATTCGCTAGTGACACACCGAATATAGAAATTAGAAACAACACATGCATCAGCAAGACGGATATTGCGGAGAAGTACCGCAAGGAGAAGGCGGAAGATTGTGGGGGCATGTGAATCAAGCGAGGGGCGGATGAGGGAGGGGAAGAGAAAGCAAAGGACAGTCAGTGGTGGTCAGCATCGAAATTTCGTAGACACTATGACCTCATTCGAAAAGCAATTATGGTCGCGCCCACCTAGTGACTGTCCCGAGCCTCATTATAACTCGAACGAACTCGACAACGGGAGAAAATGGAAATCACCGGTAGCCGGTGAAGAAAATCCCGTAGGAAGAGTAAAACCGGATTTGTGTGCGCGACTCCCGAGTGACATCACTTCCCATTGCGAGGTAGAACACACGTTGGGGGAAAGCGACACAAATGAAAGACGTTTGGACACCACGCTGTAGGAGATGGCTTGGGTGAACGCTAAACTCGCGCTCCCAGCAAGCAACACATGCAACAATTACTCGGTCACCACACCGAGTGCAATAAATTAAGGGCACCTAGTGGGTTTTCTTTGGACGGCCCTACTGAGCATCAGCAAGGTGGTGTGAAGTCTGCAGAGAACCGGGGAAATATATACATAACTGCGTGAAGTGTAAATAAATAATTGATTAGACCAACATCGACTCCGACTTCACTTCCACTTTAAAGGGAGGAAGTGTGGTTTGGCTTGAGATTGGCAGGCCAGGCATGAGACCAGTAGGGAAGAAACTGTCAAGGAACGACGGTTGTAGTGGCGTGGGCTGCGGCAAAGGAGCTACCGCAGGTGGATTCAGAGCTGGAACATTTTGGCTGAGCAAGGAGAGCAGGACATCATTGTTCTGCAGCTGCTGGATGAGCAACTGGGTGTTCAACAGTTGCTGCGACAAGAGATTCGGAAGAGGAAGCAGCTGCGGATTGAGACCATTTCCGACGAAACCTAAATGGAAAGCAGATAAGAGGCCTATACATCATCACAAAGCAAAATTGGCCATGATTATAAGTACCTTTCAGTGCTGCCATGCCGGGATCTAGCACTGGTTCCACTTTGGTATAGGACGGTGGATAGAAGGCCGAGAAAGCTTCGGGCATCGCAACCTCCGGATGATTTGGAGGTTTAGAAGCCGCCAATGGGCCAAAGTCAGGAGGAGTTGCCTGTAAAGGTGGATTATTTCAGTATCACGCACCAGAGTATTTCGACAAAACATCTACAGACCTCAAGAGCACGGAACGCCACTGTGGTGGGAGAGGTGCTTATTGTGGTTGTCGTCGGAATTCCATAAGGAGATGAAGGAAGCTTGCTAAGGATGTCCGGAACACTCCACTGGCTATAACTGGGCAACGATACAGCGGCATTGACGCTGACTGGAGGAGAATTGTCTGCAAATTAAACAACAATTAAAACTTCTTCCTCAGTCAGAATCTGCAAACGCCCACAATCCACCACAGCGAACAAAATAAAATAAATTAGAGTGTTTTCCAGATCATACAGTATGCACTGGGAGGAATCCTAAGATCACAAGAAAAAAGCTGGTAGACTTTTTAGCAACGAATCTATCCAAATATGAGTTTTTTGAGAATTGAGCAATACCTTGATTCGTCCGTCTCCAAAAAGAGTTATCAGGAAAATCGGGGGAACATTTAATCCGAAATAGATAGATTTTACGTATGGGACGAAGCGTGGATCACAGTTGCAAAATGGGCCACTCCAATGCGGAAACCAGAAATGGGAACCGCTTCAGGAACTTTGGGGTATAGCTTATGCCAAGCAGTTGACTTCTCTTCCCTTGCCCTGCCCGCTATATTATATGATGACCACTGGAATGGCAAGCTTACGTCCAGCACTAGCAAGGTCGCTCGGTAAAGAATAAAGAATGGATGCGGAACCACAAAAGTCCTTATCAAAGGGCGATCTATATTCGTTGAACAGCATTTCTTCTGGGGAATAGAACCGTAGGCATTCTAGCCGCGTATCCTGGTTTCATATGGGAGGAAAAGGTGATCTATTCATCGGCGTATGTCGCGTAATTATGGGCCACATAAAATAAGAAGGTTAACTTTTAATCAAGACGGACCCTTTGTAGTCGGAGATCGCTCGCCGGTTTCGTCGCTGTATCCGTAATTACTTTTTGGGCGGAGGTGGTGTAGTGGAAAGTGGCGCACTATCTCACACGCACGTTGAGCGGTTCGAATTCCGGACCGATGCCTGCCTAAGCCAACCAAGCCTTCCATCCCTCTGGGGTCGGTCAATTGGCACCACATTGCTGTGGGAGAATAAAAGCACTCAGAAGGGATTGGTTAACACTAGAAACTTTATCTTTCATCCTTTTATTCGTAATTTTGGCCTTGAAAATAGGGGTCATGCTTTCGAAATGCTGATGGAAGGTTTTTAAACTTGTCCCCCATAAGTGGCGCACTGTCCCCCATAAGCATGATAACGGGTTTGAGTCCACGATCGATATATGCCTAAGCTAATAAAGCCACCTATCCTTTTGGAATCGATTGAGTCAGGCTCGTCTGGGAGGGTTTAAGCTCTGACTTGATCATCCACATCGTGTCATGGTACAGACCGCCTTCATTGAAAAGGCTTCTACAATTCCGAAAGTAAGCTGAACACGGAAGAGCATATCAAAAAGGGGATAGATTGAAGTAAGGCACTTAAAGGACTCGTTTTGAAGCTTTGGTCAACCGTAAAGATTTCAGGCTCAATAGCGGTGGTACAAAGACATTTTATACATATGTAACCGTGACACTCACTTGCATAAATGTTTGGTAATGAGAAGTCGACCCTGCGAGTGCTATCGGAACTGTCCGAATCGGTGTCCACGTTCACCGGGCTCTCTGACTGACGTCCCGCCTGGGCAGCTTCACATTGTTCGAGATGGATCTTCAGGCCGACTTTCTGGGCATAGCTCTTCCCGCAGGCACTGCACGAATATCTGCAATTTACAACTGATATCCTTTCTTGCCTCTCTCTCCCATTCAGAAAGCTTACGGTTTCTCGCCGGTGTGCACCCGTTGATGCACTTGCATGTTCCCTTGATTGGTGAAGCATTTATCGCAGAACTGACATCTGTAAAATGAATATACTAAAGTATTTATTTCCAGGACTTCGTGATGTTGAGGGAATGTGGAATCGTTTGGTTTAGTCCGAAGTTTTTCACATATAAGGATATTAGTATTAGGTTGTCACGTAGTTTCCGGACCAATTTACATCAGTTCTGAAAAACCTGAACACGACTGGAATTTCTGAAATAGAAAAGTTCCAATGCAGTTCGGAAATTATGTTACAACCTACAGTTTCAGGGTGTGACGAGAAACTTATGTGAGAGGATCGCTACTGTAACCTTCTGAGAAAAGTCGTAGATTTACCAGTTAGCTCAGAAAGGGATGTTTGACGATGCGCATCAACTGTGAGAAAATCGACAGGTATCCTACAGTTACTATTGAGTGTGACAGACTACTGGAGAAAGGATGAAACGTGATAGGGGCTATGCTAAAGGGCAAGGAGAAGCGAGGACCTAGATCTTCGACGGCTAAGGAGAGGAGAATAGAAGAAAAAGAAATCAGCAACGGATCAGTTACCCCCACACTTCTACGTTGGCAAGATTTGCGTTTACAGCTACATAACATACTTCTGAATTCCACTGCAATCCCGTACCAAAATGCACTATGATGGTGAACGAACATATGTGTGTGGCACTGCTTCGAGGTGTATGAAATAAGCGCTTCAGGAATCCCATGAAGATAGAGAACGTCTCAAAAGCCAGGTGAAGAAAACCAGCATCACAGCTCTTCTGTGAAAGTATTATCGTATGGAAGGAACCTTTGCGACCGACTGGGTATCGTCAAAGGAGGAGGTGATTCAGCCCATAACCAGCTCATAGTAGGATGTTCTTGGTCAAGTGTGGATTTGAATAGAGAGTGGTGCGGAGTAGCGCATCGCCTAGATCTACCTAAAAGGTCGCTCTCCAGTATGTAGTCTGGTGTGCACGTACAAGCTGCTAGCGTAGGCGTATCGCTTGCCGCAGAACTTGCACACGTAGTCGGTAGGAGTGGTGATCTTCTTCTCAGCCGGTGGAGCTCCACTCGTTGGCGCAGGCTGTATCGACGTCGACGAGTTGTCGCTAGAGCAAGACAACAGCGAAGTGTGTGTGGCTTCGTGAGCGATCAGCTGGGATTTCTGAAAACATCAGGGATTTATGTAACAACATTAATGACGTTCAAATGTCAATCTATCCAAAACAATGGATTGATTCAAGGTTATATAAAACTCCTATTCTTTTTGATCGAATCTAGCATAGATTAGGTTTTGAAAGGTGAGCGCCAGTAAGATCTCTCGGAAATTAGATTGGGCGAAGTAGCGCCGTGGTAACAGCCTCTCTGGAAATTTTTCATTTGTCTTGTTTTAGAATGGATGCAGCTGACAGAAATTTTTGGCACCGCGTTAGTTGGATGCAGGGAACATTAGTTGCAATGGAGACCTGATTTTTTTCCAAAATGGAGATTCTGCTATGTACATTCATTCCGATATCGTATATCTCGGGGATGGCGTAGTGGCAAGTGGTGCACTATCCTACATGCATCGTCACGGGTTCGAATCCCGGATTGATACACCTCTAGGCTAATAAAGTCACCAATACCTTCGGAGTGTGTTAAATAGTACCAGGTTCGTTTTGGGGGATACAACCACTGACTTGTACCTCAGCTAGCCACATCATTTCATGGTATAGACCACCTGGCAACCGCAAAACATTGTACAGGCCACATACGTACTCAATACGCTACTACGATTCTGAATGATAGTCGATTGCCTGGCGCATCCTCTAGACGAGATTGATCACCGCCCCAAGATTTAATCATTTTCATCGTACACCTCCGATTAACAGAAGGGGTCACCAAAAGTTCAAGTTAAAACTTATGCAAATTCCTCTAGGGATTATGCAGACTGAAGAGAATTATGCAAGTGAAACTGATGCAGTGATGACAAATTCAGGAGCTTTTGTGCTCTCGGGAAAAAATGCGAGGTTTTCAAAAAGAATTTTCGTATTCGCATTTTTTGGTCCCATGTTGAACATTGGGAGGAGATTATTTCCAAAAGTTATTCAGCGCTTTGAGGCTACATTTTGCTTTGCCACACATCATTAGGTCAGTTCATAATACTCATTCTAAGGATAGTATCGTTAGTCAGTTGTTGCTTTTGTTTCAGAGTATTATCGTACTCACTAAGGGGCGCTAGTTCAAATGCTAATTGTAAAACGAAATTCCAACGGGGAGAAATAACAAGCCGAAAGTGCAAACGCACTTTCATTAGACGTCGAAAGTGCAAAGGAATGGTCATCATGTATGCCGCTGCCAAGAGCAAAGAACGAATGTTTTGGAAACAGACAAAACTCTAGGGAAAACCCGAAACTATTGCTGTGATGTCACTGTTACTTTGTACTTTCAATGTAGAGAACGTCTAGGAGTGGGATTAAGGGTACAAACCAAGTCCATACAGACCGACTGATTTTTGATACCTCGGAATGCTTGTTTTGGTGTAGAAAATTTTGCCGTTTGCCGTCAAATAATGATTTTTCCTAGTAAATTGTTTGATAGCTCTTCACGGCAGATGAATACGGTAGACCACTGAGAGGCTACGATTTTGCATCGAAAGCTAAGTAGGCAGCTTGTACAAAAAGTTAAGAAGGGGAATTTCTAGTTCTTTCGCCAATTGTGGGTTGGCATTCAATTGGTCAAATGTAATAATATGAGCGCCCACTATATTATATGTAACTGTTCCCCACTTAGAACTTTTGAGAGCCTCAAAATAGACCACTTAAAAGCCGGCATTGACGAATCCCAATGGAGCGAAAGGAACGAATATTTCTAGGTAGTTCTAGTTTGATTTGTTTCGGATTCGTGTCTGAATTCCAGCTTTTACAGCTTTAAATGGTCTATCAAAAAGTACTCTCAATTCAGAAAGGTAACTACGTTACTACAGGAGAAGCTCATGCAAAGTAACAAACTGCTAGACAACAATTAAGTGCTTCTTATCAGCCTTTGTGAGATCTGAAGCTGGGGCACCCCACTTTGGTATGGCGATTTTCTTTCACAAAGGAGTTCGAGAGAACGACATATTTGTTCTCGGAAACGTCCAAATTACCCACTATCAGTTCACGAATAATTAATTAACGATTTGGGACTGTGTGGGTTTGGGTGGAGTAACGACTTGGTAATTTTTGAAAAAATTCAGTCACTGGTCCAACCTCCTTACAATTCTCTTTTATGGAAAGAACCCTTTCAGAACTAAGCAAACACATTTCCTCACTTGAATGAAGCTCCTCCCGCAAGTGCTACACGAGTAAGGCCTTTCGCCCGTATGCGTCCTCTCGTGCGATTGTAGATTGCCCTGACTGGCAAACGCTTTCGGACAATAACTGCAGCGATATGGTCGCTCACCCGTATGAGTTCTGACATGGACCTACAAATCATGTATATTAAGCCCTGAATAATTCTTAGCGAGTACTGATCCTACCTGTAAACTGCCAGCATAGGCGAAACTCTTGCCGCAAAATCGGCATACATGCTTCCTCTCATTCTGTTCATGGACCTGCTTCACGTGAAGTTTCAGATAGTTCTTTAACGTGAATGTTTTCGGACAAAAGTCACACTGAAAACGTTCTCTTATGTAGATCGTTTACTTAAAAAAATGAAGAAGCAGGAGTGGTAAGGAGGAACCACCTGAAACGTCTTTTCTCCGTGGGTCTTCTTGTGTGTGTAAAGGGCACTTGGCGAAGAGAGACACTTGTCACATTTGGGGCATTTGTAATTTCGAATTCCTGGAAAACCAAGAGAATTTCTTCCAAGAACAGAGTTGCGCTTCCAACTATAAGACTTACCGAGGTGAGCGCTCTTCTCGTGTACCGTTTTTGTGCCATACTGGGCAAATGTCTTTTCACAGTAGCGGCACTTGTACCTGAAATCGATATAATGAATTGAGATTCTGGAAGCCTTCGGATCAAATGGGGGACGATTATCCATAACGGTCTTGCCCTGGACGGTCTCTCTCTTTAGCAGGGTTTAAAACTTTCAGAAGAATTAGGATACACTCACGGTCGCTCTCCTGTATGAGTTCGTTCGTGCACTTGCAGAGTTGCCTTCTGAGCGAATTTCTTGTCGCAAAAATGGCAATTGAAAGGTTTTTCACCAGTATGGCAGCGTTTGTGTGACTCTAGAATGGAGTGGTACGGGAATCCCTGAAATCAACCTTTTTATTGAAAATCGATGTATAGTCGTAGATTTTTCTGCTTAAAGGAGCAGCCGAGCGAAGGGGCATGGACCGAAGCCGTAGCCGAGTCACATTGCTGCACCCTCGATGTGGAATAGAAACGAACCTTCCCACAAATATCACAAATGTGCCTCTTCTCGATGTGATTACCAGAATTTGGCGCTCCTAGCACTGTTCCGAGAACCACAACCTCAAAACCTATCATTAGAGTGCCCTTAATAGCATTGGTGTCGAAGACATGAGGGAAGACGAAGACATTACAGGGGTGTAATGAAGACCTCCCATAACCTCATTAACTCCTTCAAAGGAAAACTGATTGCATTGCTGATGTGATTAATTTCGATTTCATACGCTTGACATGTATGTATTCAAGAGAGAATGCGCCCAAACAATTTAGTTTTTCATGATAAAAAAATGCCATCCCCGCTTCTGTGGTAAAGACTGATAATCTGAAGGAAGGCTTGAAACGATCCGTCTCCTACCTCTGCAGTGGATGTCTGCGGTGTGTCGCCAACAAGCATGATGGTAGAGACATTCTCAGGGGATGTGCTTGCCCCTTGAGGTGATTCTTCCAAGGCTGAAGACGACGTCTCACTACCTTCCTGAAAATATGCATGTTCAAGAACTGCGAGAACAGGCATGTGTGGTGGCCTACCAATTCATCAATGTCTGGTGATTCGACGTCAAGCATCTCCTCGTCTTCTCCGTTCTCGTCAAGAGCTACACGAAGTGCTTCGTCATCGTCTGCACATTCTTCATCATACTCGTCTCGATCCAAATCCGTTTCATGCGTGCTCTCATTCAGCTTTATAAGCACATCATATGGCGGCGCGTTCTCCACATCCACCATTTCGCTGCTTTGAATCGCTTTCGTATTTTTGGTAGCTGATTTCAGATCTGAAATCAGGGACTAAGGCACTATTCAAATGAGAGGACTTCGACGTCATGAACGCGAATTACAAACAAATAGATTGACAGTTCTTTCACTATGTCAACTTGGTCATAAACTAAAGGGAAACATCCCTAAAAGAAACGAGACGAAATCTGAAATCTGAACAATAAAAATGTGACTTTAGCGATTCTTCGCATATGATTGAAATTATTGTAGCGATTATCCTGCCTTTGGCAGTGGAATAATTTTACATTGAAATTAATAAAAATTTTGAGATCTCAAAATTACTACTGCGCCTCAGCTTTAAAGCTGACCTCTGTTAAAAGTGCAATGTTCCTGGTTACTGCTATATCCCACTTGCCAATTCGTAGAAACTGGGCATGAGGAAGCTGTTTGGCAGCATTGGGACCGCCGATCACAGAACAAGCAGTGGTCAGCGCCATACGAGAGAGTGACGCAACGCAGAGATGCAGACACACTGGGTTGATTACGGTAGGGAAAAGATACGGTAGCGTGTGAACTTTGCCACACGAAGGCATTCACCAGCTACAGGAATTCTGTGGGTTCTACCCCAGCAAGCAGCTGTGAACACGTTGATGTCATTTCAAAGCATTTTGAACTTGAAGCTTAATGCATTTTGAACTTAACACCCATGAGAACGCAGGGGGTAATGAGATATTGCGGTTGCAGTCAGCTGAATGATCAGCATGGCTTCATGACTATTATTTCTAGTCCCATACCCTGCGATCAACACTTCAATCCCTATATGCTTTATATGGGCGACGCATAATTAGGTAGTTTTGACCGAGACAATGCTTTACAGTTGCCGATGATTGCTATCTTTTGAAGATTCTCACAGTAAGAAACCAGCTGCTAAGATGGAGGCATCAGCTGAAACAGCAACACTACCGACCCTACTGTCGGAACATTTAGCCCGAAATGATGGTCCCAGAGGCAGTGGGTGTAAATTTCATCGTTATATATACTTCTTGAAAGATTCGTCCAGAAAAGATATTTAGAGAATCTGCAGAGAAGAATGTTTCAGATTGAAAAGAGTAGTCGAATCAGACGTCGAATCCGTGGTAACGTTTGTGTGTGCGCGCTCTAGTAACGTACGAGCTGTCATCGCTCATAGCGATTGTTGGTCAGTAGCTGTGCTGGACGGCGTGTTTTCGCCGATGTGCATAGCATCGAAGAACATTAACTTGCTGTTGGGATCTGGTCATCGTTCGTTACTTCAAACTGCAGTGCTCTCTCTGCAAACCAGCAAAGACTCAGCCCGAGCTCTCAGGAGTTCAGAAGTAACATCACTAAATTGAATAATGTAGCAGTGATTCAGGACCCAGTGCACCCACCCGGATGTTCGTCCATTTGAAGGATGTTGAGAGCCTGCCGCTTAACTGTACTACTTGTTTTGCTCTGATGCTGGTCCACCAGTTGCAAGCATTTACTCTGTGCGTCACCTCTTGAGCCTCTGGAAAGGTTGCGACGGTGGAAAAGAGTCCAGCTTGGATTTCAACAAGCATGTTCCCTACATCTGCTTTAATTCTCCCTAGAGCCTCTACCTAAACAACGGATGAGTTGTGGAGTTGAAGTGAAGATATGTATGGGTGCAAACTATCCGACTATCGGCCAGTTGCGTTCACGGGCATGCGCTCGAGGGTATTTGTCGTGAACGCTCCACATCATTGCGTTTTTTGGTGTTCGGGTGCGGCCTGGCACGCGTTGCCCTGCACGCCATCACAAAACAACAACAACGCGCTAGTAGGGTCCGGTGATGGCCTCACATGTATACGATGAAAATGCGACGTAAACATCAGTCATAATGGCTGAGCAGGAAGTTTCCTGAAGCCGTGGCGATTGATGATGATGTCATCTGGGTATCTGCAATGCGTGGGATAAGGATGGTGAAATCTGTCGATGCGGTTCCTTGGGAGTATGCGTAGGGTCACGGTAACGTCTGGAGCAGTGGAATCCTCTACAGGCAAGGATCAACTATCCGATTTCTGTCCATCAGCATCCAACCAGAGCATGAGTACAGCTCGTATGAGAGTTTAGCTGATAGAGACTAAAATTTTGATTTGTGGTAAAGTTGCCCCGTTAGAGTGGCCCCCTAGAATAAACCAGTTCCTTCTCCGTGGAGCATCTCAAAGGACAATGAAGCTGCAGTCTGCTGTTCGTTCCCAGAGCTGTCCTCCTAGGCAGTTCTATGCTCGCTTCGTTGTGTGACCAGACCACTGGTCACTTGGCGTGCTCGTACGAGTGTGGCTCATGCGAAAACAACCACGTAATGAGCAGTGTGTAACTCTCGTGAGCTCTCATGCTCTCTTTCGGGCGACCCGTTCCCTCGCTCTCCACACTGTGTGCGGTCTTTCGCCAGGCGGTGCTGGCTAGTGCCCCACATGTACTAGAAAAAACCGCCAACGGCTGTCTGCAACTGAAAAGCAAACAAACACCGACTGGCACCAAAGAGTATCCCCTCAAAGAGCAGAGATCGCGGCAGATGTGGGTGCGAAGACGGCCAGAGACTGACGAAATAGCTGAAACTAAAGAAAAACAAGAATGCTCAGGGATACTAAGCTCTCGAGACGGATTCTTTCGAACTGTAATCAGATAACCACCATTCCCATAGGATATTTGAAAAAAGAAGGGATGAAAAGCAAAAAAGGCAAGTGCCAGAGGCGGGGACATGTGTGAATGTTCGACATGATAGTAGACAGTTTTAAAATGGAACCGCGATGATACTGAAAAATTAAAAGGGAGCGAAGTTTAGACGACGATGGCGTCCGATCTCTGTCTTATTCAGAAGAAAGGAGGAGCCAAAAGGCAGACGTCTTCTGATGACGGAATCGTTCACGTCGCGGGCGAAGAAGACTTTCATTCGCCAGCCACTTTTGTATGGCGCGGTGCCAGGCTACTAGCCTGGCACCTTCGACCGTTCGCTTTTCGTTCGCTCGCTGAGCAACACCAAAGATACCTACGAAACGAAAAAAAAACATTCATACATGCAACATTACGAACAATCAACGACAACCACACAAACGAAAACGTGCTGAAGTTGATTCAACTACCCTGCATGCCTACTTGTTCTTCGGTTTGCATCTGTCATGAGATTTACAATATGATGGAGACCACCGCGCAGAAGGTCAGTATAACCCAATTCGGTTGTGGGCGACTGTACGGCTTGACGACCTATTTTGCTCCACGGCCGTGGGGTGACCGTCTGGTAACAATGACTTGTCACTCATATGCATATACATCATGACAAGAGAATCTCATGAATCTCATGTGGAACTTGGCACCGGACCTATAGTCCTTCTGGGCATTATAAGTTTTTATTTTCACCAGGTTACAACTTGTTGCCTGGGGCTACTGAACAACCTGAAAGAACGGTTTGAACAACCGAGTAGTGAGCCGATCGCTTCTAGGGAATAAGAACAGATCTGGTTTGGGAGAAGGCGTCTGAAATTACAAATTCTCAAGTTTGTCGATGTCCCTAGGCCAGGCGGTTACTAAATTCAAGCAGAGCTTTAAAATAAGATCAATCGAAGTCCGATTATAGAATTGGGCAGGGATTATCGCAGTGAATGCGATCTCATTGCCAGATGTAGCTGTGATAGAAGAAACGAAGTGCAGACTGGACCGACAGGAGTTCGTTGGCTGCCCATGAGCCGCGCGGATAGGGTACTGGCTACTAGTATCGGATGTGTTGTTTACTGGTTGTTTACCGTTGGTGCTAGTGTTCGTGGCGACCTCTGCTCGCTGTCTGGCTGAGCTGGTCGTCGTCACTGCCGCCGCCGCATGCCTCGATCACTCTACCTCCGCCTCCTCCCTCTCCGAGACTCGTTCTCCTCCAGTTTGAGACTTGTTCCCGTGCTGCGGTGCTGTGAGGTGACAGTCAACACATGGAACTAGTAAACTAGTCAACAAACAAGAATTTTTTTCCTCTCTTCTCGAGAAACCAGACAAGCTAGTTCGCCGCTCACTGTGTTGATGTGCTCGTCGTGGGTGCCAGTGAAAGCTGTCGTTTCATTTTTGGTACCCACTGAATAAAGAGAACTTTTTTGAGTCAGCAGCTGGGGTAATCTACTGAACAGGAAAAGCTCAAAATGGAGTGCCTACGGGCCGAACTAAAACGGAATCGTTGATGGCTGACCGGCGATTAGGGGGCCAGCTCGTGCCACGTGGTGTTCGCTTTTTCGCTATGAATTTTGCTCGATTGCCTTTTAGGACCTTTCGCGTGCACACTATTATGGAAATAGGTGGGTGTCCTTTACCGGCCCTGGGATGTTGCCAGGAAAAAACACCCACCCACGTTCATTTATGGCCTACGTTTGCCACGGTATTCAGCAGCAACATGCATAATACTTAGTGAAAATGGACAATAAGGGTTATGGGCTCAAGACTACAAGAGAAAAACAATGGGCTTATTACAATGGGAAAAACGGCCTTTTTTCACAGGGGAATTTTGAAAACGTCAGAATTTTTCTCTCCCTTACCTTTGTAGTCAATTGAAACCACTTATATAAGAATTTAGGACTAAAAGATTCCATTCAGTCGGAGAGATTTTCCGTTCCCATTTTGGGAAAAAACGATTTCTACTAGGAAAACCTTGTCAGCTTTTAGGGTTTGTCATGCCTAAAGGATGACATGCCGGGAGATGTGAACTTTCAAATCCAATACCTAAGATCTTTACCGTAGTTATTATGAAGGTACAAAACAAAGTAAACAAACATCTTTTTCCTAAAAATTAACAAGATAAAAACGATGAGATTGAAAATTTGATCTCTTATGGTCCCTATTCAATTGTTTTTTATTTACCCATTCCGTTTATCAGAACAAATGTATACACATTCGTTGAACACACAATTTACAAATGATTGATGGGTATTACCCAAGAAAGCTTCTTCGACCGCCTTCATTAGCTAGTACTGCGATTGGGGTTGAGGGGGCGAAAGGAGAATAAAAATCAACCAAACACCCCTTCCTTCAGCGAATACACGTAATGGCACCTCTCTTCTTTGCTGTGCCTCTACTTGAATTGTTTTTCGTGAGCTTTCTTAGCAGTCCGTTCGACTTCAGGTTACTATCTGTCAGGTATCAAAACAACCCTGAGGCATTCAGAGTGTTTGAACTGAGCGCGAATGGTCCTAAAAGACATTCAGAGTCAGTTAAGCAAAGCAAAATGGATAAACGATACAACATGAAGTGAGCATTTTCGTTGGGAAATGGGTAAATGATGTCCGGTTTCCCTGGGAAGTCGAAATGATGATGTTTTGGACGTGTATTACCCCTCATCTACCGATGCATTGCCGATATGTCATTGTTGTAGTACGATATGAGCGCAGTCAGCAGAATCACAACGTACGCGTACCCGACAGTACCAGGCGATTTCCCCAGCCATCGAACAGGGGGGAAGTGATGGCGTTGATGAAAAGAGGGAGAAAACGCCGACAAAACTAAGAAAGCTGTAGACCAACTTTCCCATCGATACGCAACAAAACCTCTGCTCACAGTCTGAGCCAAAGCAATGCTGAACAAAATCCACTGGAGGATTCGTTCAACGCAAAGGGGGAGGGGGCGTTTCAAAAATTTTGAGTTTTTTCTGAACAAGTAATTCGTGAAACCTTAATGTACTCGTTGTTCTGCAAGTGGGCGGCTTACTCCCACTGCTTCCAAATGTGCCAAGCTCCGTTTATAGTCCAGCGATGGAGTTGACAACTCACAGGAATCATAAAAAGGTCTAGAGTCAAGAAGAAAGGACAGTGAGGGGACCACTTTGACTCATTACAAATGTGGTGAGTGAGGTAGGTTTATGATGGGATAAGGTTGGAATTGGGAACGAATGGATTAGAAATAATGGAATCTGATTAAAGGACGATCCAGGAAACTGTACTTATTGGCTAGAAAACGTTTATAAAAAATCCGTATCTATCAGACTTATTACACCTGTAAAGGTGGAGAATTAACTCAAAACAAGAGCTACAAAGAAGCTAATAATGAAATTGTAGTGTAGTTGGCTGCATCTGACCTGATAGGGTCTGTGCACTTTCGATTAAACTTGGAATGGGTAACCTCCATAGGCGTATTCAGCTACTTTGCAAAGAGACAACTTTTAGTGATTTTGGGAGGAGACAAAAGAAAGTGATATGCTTTGAGAAACAACGTCCCACTTGGACCTTGGATCCATCGGAAACACGACTACTACGACTTCCCAGGGTAAGGAGGAAGAGATAGAAACCATTTGGCGTGGGAGGCAAGCATAAACGAAAATGCAACGGACAGAAATCATTGAGTGTTTCAGTTAAGTTTCGCTATTGCAGCAGCAATGGCGGCTGTGTAGCCAGAGCAGCGAGCCAACGTGTACGACGACAGGGCGGCCGGGACCAGCCGTGCCAGGCAGGGGAACTCTTCCCTATCAAATCTACAAAGCATACTAACAGTAGGCTCAGGAGGGCACTGAATATAAAAATTAATCATCTCCCAAATGGGAAATTGCAAAGAAGATGTGAATTTTGTAGAGCAGACAACAAATGCGGGCACAACATGGGAATGCTCAACATCCTACAACAGAAAAAAGCGCACAAGCTGAAAAGGACAACCATATTGACGGAGGAGAAGTGAACGGCAAAAAGTGCACAGGAAGAAATCTCTGCGTTGCTTTCATGAAGCCTGCGAGAAAGTACAACACCGCATTGTGAACTGCCTAACAAATTTATTTTTGCTGCTATTTAATATTTAGGGTCATTTTATTCCAATAACACCGTTGGAGGGTAGAGAATTAGCCTATTCAAGGAACTCTTCCAGATGTTTTACGAACAACGGAGGCCAGGTTCAGGGTGTCCCATGCCTAGAGCTGGGAGAAAATATTGTAACCGAGGTACGCTTCCGCTTAAGTTCATTCCACCAACAGGGGGCGAGGATCGCAAGGACAAAATTCCGTTTGCGTCAGCGAATAATAACAACGGCTAAAAATGCAAATGGTATTTTAACGTATAACGTATAGCGAAGTAGATGTAACCCCGAAAATACCTATTTGTTGGTAAAAGACGACGTGGACGACGACGGAGCAGCTCATAGGACGTGGTGCCAGGTCGTACGGTATGACTTAGTCATGGCGTTTGCTTCCACTATGGAGGACCATGGTATGCTCTGATCTTTTACCTTTTTCCAATACTCTGAATAGGCTTTTGATCACAGCCTAGCACAGACAATTGATGTAGATAGGAGCGAACGGATTCGTCACAGCATAACATATTTCACCGTTTTCAACTCTCCTATTGATACTGAGCTATGCGTTGATTCGAATTCTTCAGCAGGAACCCATCAAGGAAGGTACCCACCCCATGAGACTGTCGAGAAAACTTGAAGGATAAGGCCTACAGGGAATATTACCCAGGCCTAATTACGCGAGATTTTCTCTAACGCTATCTAGTACATCAGAAAACTTTCAGCTGCAGAATGAAAGCCAGAGTGAGACAAACATGAAGGGTTACTATACTCCTATGTAAAGATCGCGATTAGGCGAAAGTGGTGACGCCAGTTACCGCTGATTCCACGATGTGTGCTACAGGGAGGGAGTAATCTTGTCCAGGAATACCAGCTTACCTGGACACTGGCTGGGTGGAGTTCCCGAGCTCCGTTAAAAAAGGATTGATTATTGCCCAAACTGTTACTAAATTGAGTTTCTTCCCCAGAAAATGAGGAATGGAGAACAGAGACTCTTTGAGAAAGTAGAGTATGAAAAAATTGGTTCAAAAATCAGTTTTAGTGCCCAGTAAGGGGCAGAACGGCAACATTAATCAGAACGGTGCATTATGTGGGACTGTAAGAAGGAAGTAAAGAAAGGAACCATAGAAAATCCAGAAGCACTTGTTGGATTCTATAGCCTCTGAAGCCTTGTTTTGTCGCTCTCGCTCTCCTATTGAGTGTCTCCAAGAAGGGGAACTTTACCACCCTGCTGTTACCGTAAGACACCGAGATACCTTTTCTTTCCGGTAACTTCTCTAAAAATAGTGGTTGATCCGCTGGAGAAAGAAAGTGCCTAGGCCTAACGCTCGGCTAGTTCCTTTTCCATACTCTCAGAAAGTGTAAGTGCAACATTCGGGCAGGTCTCCCTAGTTATACTGAGAACGAGCGTATATTTCTAGTACTTTACGCGAGCACTCAGAACGGTAGCTCTACTTTATGATGTGAGTCATAAGCAGTTTTGACAGCGATGTGTTAGTGTTGCTGTTTTCGATTGGTGTTCGAGGAAGCTCTGCTGTGGCTGGCACTGATGGGACCGACCAGAAACCGCAACAGGCTGCGGCGGCGACGGCGGTAGTGGCGGTGGTGAAAGTTCGAACAAACATCGCTGTAGAAAACGACGACGCGGCGATAAGGCCGACGACGAGATGAGAGCGAATGTATGCACTTGGTGAAGGGCGCATTCTGTTTGACACCTGAACGGAACAACTTCCGCTATCTGACCTAATCAGTTAGAGCAACGTAAGGGCGGCTGCAGAACGATTAATACGGAGCCCTGCCAAAGTTACTCAGTGAGGAAGAAGAGATAAAGAACTGAGACCGAAAGCTCAGAGCCCTCAAAAAAAGCAGATCAGAAAAATCGCAATTGACTGATTCAATTGGGATTGAGATGTAGTGATCAGTGACCGTAATTGAGCCTATAGACTTTCCTGAACCTATTGACCAGGATTCTCTGCATGACCCTCTACCTACGCAGGGACTTGCCTTCGCTAGGGGTCTGGACGTCCAAAAGATGTTCTCAAAGATGTTCTCTTGTTCACAAAGATGAAGAGGAGAGAGAGTCTCAGTCGGTCCTGGAAGGAGAGCCTCAAGAAATATTGTAGTGTAAGGCTCACAGTGGTTTTGAGATAGAATATGTGTATGTGGTTTCTATGATGGTAGTGAATGTGGTTGGAGCAAGAGAGGCCAAAGTAGTAGGGCAGGAAAATAGATGGTACAGCCTGTTACTGGATTGATTCTCTAGGGCTCCAGCCGCAACAAGGTACAATAGACGCAGACGAGCGGCTTGAAGCCACAAGAGCATGCAAAAGACGAGACGCAGATGATGAGAGTGTCTTGGCGAGACATTACGCATTTTCAGGGTATAAAGCTGTTTGCAGGGAATACATGGTCTTGAAGGTTAACCTGAATAGCACGAACCCCACGAGCTTTTCGGAACGACGGCCAAAGAAACAATGAGTGTCCGGTGACGGTGAATGGCTGCAGGACGCGAAGTCACGGCCTGACACCGGCCGGCAACTTTCGCATGACGGCCCGCAGTGTTGTCTCTGTGAGTGGGAGGGCTTCTAGAGGGCAATGATAATTTTTCGAGGTGTATTGTATTGTCAGGATATATTCCGGGCAAATCTCTGGCTCTGTTTAGTTTTATCTGAAAGTTTCTTGTAAAAAAAATCGCCAGTGATGTGACAAAGAAAACGCGAAAGATACATCTGCATGCGAAGTGCAGAAGAACATTGCGTGAAAGTGTATTCTTCTTTTTTTTGCTTTTGGGCAGAGTGCAAAACGCCCGTCATCCGCTCGCTTTTTGAGATGTTCTTTTTAGTCCCCAATTCACCGCCTAGAGTTTCTGAAGAAAGCCTAATCTTCTGATGTTCTGTGAAAGGGGTTCAATCTACCACGCGGAACTGCTGTGCAAATCCTGGCTCTATGTGAACACAGGATGATGATGAACTCTGTGCTGTTCGGCCGGCGGCGCAGAAGTACATACGTTGATGTCGTCGTCGTCGTTCGTCGCGTTGTTGCCTCAGATTTGCATGTGTATCGTGATGGCGCGACGGTGTTTTTGCTGTGGGTGCCGAGCCCCGCACTGCATGGTACCGCTGGCGCCACGGAGCGCCGGCCGTCCGTTGTAGCCCCCCGCCACCGCCGCAGCCACAGCCGCCGCCACTATTGCCTACGCGCAATTAGAATAGCACAAGCTCAATATAGAAAACGGAACGGCGTTCTTTGGCTCGATGAGTCAGGCGCGGATTTCGCTCTCGGGAGAGAGAGAGAGTCGGATCCAGTCAATTACCATCTCACTCGTTAAGTGGCACTTTCTTGTGGAAGGGGACTGATTCACCAAGAGGGAAGAAACACTTACGTCCCTCTTCTGCCATAGTTCCGTAGTTCTGAGCTCAGATAATTCCACCGTTGCGGAGACACGCTCTTCGAATGCTCCCTAGATCACGGGGTTCCTTGGTTTCCTTTGTAGGGAGGTGGTAAATTGTTTAATTTTTGTTGTGTCACAGAAGTACAAGCAAGGGCAGAGATAATCAAATGGGAAGCGAAAAGTCAAGAGAATGTTACCCATTCATTTGAATGTTCGGTTCTCTCTCCTCTCACTTATTCGCACGCATACTCTCTCTATTAATAAGTTCTTTTGTACTTCTGTTCGTTTTGCATTTGTAAGATTGCGGAGAGGTGTAGTGGCACGTAATAGCTCACTATCACACATGAAAGCTCTAAAGGTCTGGTCGATATCCCTAGTTAACCCTTCCATCTCCCTGGGATCGCTTAAAAGGTACCAGACTCGTCTGGGAGGATAAAAGCATTGACTTCTACATTGACTGGAAACCGCAAGTCATAGGAGAGGCCATGTACGCATTCAATGCGCCACTACGAATGCGAACAGAAGTCGAATGTGAGCCAACAAAGATATTAAACAGAAAGTTGACTGGGAACTCATTCTTCGATGAGGAATACTTCTTCAGTGAATGCTGTCAAAATACACGGCTGTCAAGGGCCACCTCATTGTCTGTTGGCAAAATACCAGAGTTGATGGGAAGGGGGAACGGATAAGGGTAGGTCGAGATTGCAGGTGTGGCGCCTCACGGACCATACGTAGTAGTGGTAAAATGAGCTAAAAGACCTATTGGAATCCACCACTGTTGACTCTGTTCATTGAGCAGTCAGCACCAAAATTATACTCTGTTAAAGTGAGATGCTCCAAAAGCTTGGTTCAAGCCATGCTGCTCAATACTTTGCTGAGAATTATCAGTTGTCAGCCAAGAGGCAACCGAAGATTGCACCGGTCTTCACAAAGCGTATTCTTTGACCGTTATACTGCTATGGTCTACGGAGATGGACAGCTTTAGTTCTATGAGCTCCTCGGCAGGAACCGTTGTAGAAGGAGGAATTCGTGAGAGAATAGATTTGTAAACATAGGAATTTGGGTATTGTGAATAGAAGGAAATTTGATGGTGAAATGCAGTTTGGTCAAGCCTTAATTGGAACTTGAATCCTAAAAGCAAAGAAAGCGAGGTAAATCGTCGAATCCCCGAAAAATATGGCTTCCCAAAAGTAGAGGAAATAGATGTTGTACGAGATCACCATGACGGGAATAGCATGTAGGGATATTTGGACGAGATTTCATTTGTTGCGATCGCGTAAAGAGCTGTTCAAAGTATTAAGCCAAAACTGTCCCTTCGCTGTCGCCATGGATCATGTCAAAATCTTTAACAATTTGCAACACGGGAGCTTTTTGAAACGACACAGCCTCTACAACCCCGCTGAAACTCGTCCGCAGTGGGTGCGGCATCCAGCCGATACAGGCTCTGAGCCTTAATAACGCCTTACCTAGGCCATTCACCAGCGCCACATATGGTATGCTGGAACGCCACAGATCCATCAAGTGGCGACTTTTCAAAAAAACTACTTTTCATAGAGACCTGTGCCTTCAAAACAACGTGACAAATGTTTGGCGAAAGACTAGCAATAGCAAAACCGAAGTGGCACCTGAAAACATCAAAACACGAAGGTTTCGATCCACCAATTCTCAGTAAACCTTTAAAAACGTGCATCGATGATTCTACCAGATTACCAAGGATTTGTGGAGTGTAGAAAATCTAATCTGTTCGCCTTCACTCCACTTAACCTAGCAAAAGGAGAGTGTCGTTTCGGGTGTGGTGCAGTAGGAACGAGGTTGTCGCGTCGCGCAAGAGGGACGCGGCGCGCGAAGGAATATAGCAGGATGCAGCAGCATATAAGAAATTCAGGAACAAAAGAACTAACAGTAGAATCATGCCATAAGTAATAATCGNATAGCGATTGAGTAGTATGAAGAAGAACTGCTATAACGAGGCAAATGGTCCGCGACAGCCGCGGGCGGCGGATCGATTGCATAAAACCGTTCCTATTGCCCGTCTCCCTGTCCCTCCTATTTTGAGGTATGCACCAGTGTGTTAGCGATATTAACGGCTAGCGTGAAGGTGATTGCGACTTGCCATTAAAAAATTTACGAGAGAAATGTTCCCAGTGATTGTCATTTTCTGAGTTTCAGATAATTCCATAGGCCAAGTAAATGGCATACACTTTTTCAATTGATGCACTGATTGTACTAGAGAATTATATTCTATAGAGAAGCTGATTAGTCAGTGAGTTATACCCTTTTTGCACTTTTATCTCATCTTGGGCCCATGGGCTTGTTCGTGAGGAAATTCTGGCATAGGCCGATGTCTTCTGAGGAAACCGAACAATCCAAAAAGCAAATCACTTACACTATTTATTTGACTTTTTTCAATTTATTTCCATGCCTCAGTTTCCGCAGCACGCCACTTATTGAACTTTGGTGAGAGTTGGCCATGATGTAGATTACAAGAGCATGATCAGCTCGGAAATGGGCACAAGAAAAGAAGTGGCAGATGGCTTGCTGGATGAGGTGAGGTAACAAGCTCCTCGAGAAGTCAGTATACCGTTTCTTGTAGGAGTCATGTTTTTCGAGACCAAAGAAAAAAGTGAGATTCTGCCCTCGAATTTTTCACTCCTTCAAATTGAGTTTCGTTGTCTATGAGAAAGTCTGAAATGTTCCTACGTTTGGACGATGATTACACCCTTCCACGAAACCTATTCACAAAGTAGTGCTACTGCAAAAATGATCTTACAAAGAATCGTAGGCAGGATTGAGAGTAGTAGATTTCAAATTCAAAAAAAATGTTAGGATTTTTCTAGGCCGACCAGATTTGATTGTTTAGTTCATACTTAATCCTAGAGAAATTTTCGTTTTTCGAGGAAAACATTTCGTTCTNTGTATCATAAAAATGTTCGCTCAGAAGCCAAAGATTTTCAAAGAACTTCCGATGGCTCAACCAAGTGAGAAACAAAGTGCACCTCTTAGGCCTGATGCATCCGACTTCAGCCCAGAATTCGGCTCAACGCACTACAATGCATATGGAGCGAAAACATCTATCTACCTCCTAGTGAAAACTATCCTCTTGTTTAATAAGAGATAGTTACTGACCCCTTCGCTACTGCTCACTTTATACTACACCGCTCTCAAATGTAGTCAACCAGGTGTACACCATAGCATTCGCGTCACACAAGGAAAACTTTTGAAGGGTTGCGGACTCTCAATCTGAGCTCTCTGATTTGATCTGATCACTTGTACCTTTTCTTACATTTTCCTCTGTTTCAGGTGTGCTGAAACTGAATTCGAAACGTTCGCTCTTCGCACCGCCCACTCCGGGGCGCGTGTGCAGACCTCTGCAGGGTACGTTCACATGTTTTCTTTCTATTTTGCCCTGAGCCTCACCCTTATCACACTCGACACGACGCCTCTGTGTGGCTCCTCAGATAATAGGTGAGAGACAGTCAGGCAGACAGATAGAGAGTAATCACACAGAGAGACAGGCAGACACACACACGCACAAACACAAAGGCAGACAGACAGACTGACTGACAGACATGAAGAAAGGCAGACAGAAAGACAGCCAAAAGACATACAGACAGAAAGACACACAGACAGAAGACAGACAGAAAGAAAGACAGACAGACAGACAGACAGTAGATAGACAGACAGACAGACAGACAGATTGAAAGACAGACAGACAGACGGACAGACAGACGGACAGACAGACAGACAGACAGACAGACAGGCAAACGAGAGTTCTGCAAAGTTCTGTGCTTCGACAAGGTTCAGCCACACTGCTAAAGTCAAGCCACGCTCTCGAGGGTTTATGAACAATGTTCACTTTCGTGATCAATAAATATAAATAAATAAATGGTGTCTTCCGAATGTGACCCACCTACTCCTACCAAGAGCAAATGGATGAGCTGCCTAATGGTAAGACTGTATGTCTCATCACTCATGTTTGACCACTACTTTTCACGCCATCGGCTATTTTGGAGTACGTGTTCCATCTTCATAGGGAAATTGCATAGGATAACATTATAGTGTTACTCGAAGTTGATTTCTGCATTACCAATAAACGACGCACATTTGACCCAGCTATTTCCAATGATTCAAACTTTGCAACACTAACTGCAACTTTTCGCTATAATTAAAAGTAATTGTAACTCTATATTTAATACTCCAAAGAGAATTATGGCATGTTGCACGTATTCAAAACATTCGATAGATCCCTTCTGGGTTTTGGGTATTCCGACAGCCGAAAATGGAACAGAAATTACTTACTGTTGTTCCATAATGCCTTTGAATATTCACGATTACAACCATGGGAAGCGTGGGAAACGTCAGGGTGAAGAAGAAAACTTACCGGGAGTCAGTCGCTAAAATCACATAAAACTTTTAGGATTTTCTGAACAAGGTCTTTTTCTCACATTCGATGGAGTGGAGTATAGATGTTGCGTTCAAATCGTATGCGACGGCTTTCACATGGGTGAAGGCACCATGAACTTTTACCATTGCGATGACATTTGCTACCATTGAAATAGGTTCAAAATGCGGAATAACTGCATTTGTCCGGAAACAACAGAAGCTTGTGAACGACATTCCATTTAAGGGGCTCAAACAGCTAAGCCTGACAAGATTCCTTTTCTGATGCAGAGAACGAGCGTCATCGCGCATATCCACCAAGCGAATTGCCGATGGCTTTTGTAGCGAGAAGCTCAAAAATAAAAAGCTGAGCGGCGATAGCGAAGCACGAGCGAATTCCGCTTACGAGAGTTACAAAAAGTGGAAGAATGCTGCTGACTGCTGTTAGTGAGCGACGAAACTTGGACTGGTGAGCTGAAAAAAGGGCGCATGATTCTGAACGAGCTTTTGCCTTCGATGCTAACGCGCTGCTTCTTCAACATCGAGCGATGACCGTTCGGACGTCACCTGTCAAAAGTGCGGCTAAATTGCAATCTCTCACTAACGAATCTCTCCCGATTCCATTCTCGAACAGGACTTTGTCCAAATGCGTATTAGAGACTAGCAACGAAGAGAAAAACATGAGCTTCTTATTAATTGAACTGTCGTAATACTTACTTTCCCTTAACTTTTACAAGTAGCTGCGGACCGCACGATAGATGAAGCTCTCTAGAGGGTAATGACACTCTGGAGAATACAGTCGGATGGGACCCCGGCTCCAATCGCTTACTTTCTCTCTGCGACAACGAAATCATCAAACTTCGAGTCCCAATTTCACCTTCTTCCGTCAGTTGACTGTCAATTTTGCCATTTCTTTACCAGTAGGTTACTGACACGTTTGAGTTGAATGTGGAGCAGGGAAAATGGGAGGGGGCTAGGTATGTATAGGTAGGTCAATGCCTAATGCGATCATTTTGCACTTAAATACGGTGAAAACCAACTTGTTTGAGTACGAAAGCGAAGGGTTACTGGCAGTGTTAGGCAGTGCACACTGTGTCTTTAACAGTTGTATGCCTTCTGTAAAAATTGAGCTTCTGTCTTGACTTGTTCCTATTGAATAATTTTTAAAAATTCAAAAAAAACACTGAAAACCGGAATATGGCATTAGTTTTGAGTAAAAGTGTGACTGTGGTTGATGTATTTCAGTGATAGTAGAGACAATATAAAATAAACAATGGTGTTTATTTTTTTTTCGCACGTATTTCAGTAGCGTTGGGGTAACATTCGCAATGAGTATCACGAGTATCAGAACATCAGCTGATGGAATAAAAAATCGAGCAGTTTATGCCAAAACCGGCAGGACTTCTTGATAAGCCTATATAAACAGCTTGCAACAAGGACTGATCAGCAAGCGAGCAGTGAATAGTGAAAGTGAATAGGCGCACGATTTTACTAAATCCTCAGGTTTTCGCATAGGCACAGGGAGAAGACGAATTTTAAAAAATACAAAAAAAAATATTGTGTGAATAATGAGGAAATAATAGAGGAGTGCGAGACATCGGCCAATAACTTATTAACTTCGGACATGACCACAAGCGATTCATCAGTGAGCTAACGCCATTTTGAGAGCGAGAGATTGTCAAAAAGGACTGATATGAAAATGCCACTGCAAGTGTTTGGATAGAAGTTTTCTATATATTGTTACAATATTTCGAATTGCTATCCGGTAGGGGTGTCCATGTCCGCTTAAAGCTGTGGTTCGCCCCTTACGGGTACCCTTAGAGGGAGAGAAAGTGGCTAGTGCGGGAATGGCTACGCCTGACGCCGCTGGGGACGAGTTTTGTTGTGTGCGTGTGTGTCATACAAAACTGGAGAGAGCTGGTGCAGATAATGCTGGACACTGAACGAAACGAACGACAACGAACAACAACAATTAGGCTGGAATAGTAAGCCGAACCGGTACAGAAAGGGATGTACGGAGCGAGAAAGCCCGCGACACTGTCTCCGCCCGCCTCGACGACAACCCATACGCAATATGGCCGTAATCGTCGCCTACATTGCGCTATTCTCCCCTCCCAGCGATTCTTCTCTCCTTATCATGCTAAGGGATTCGTTGACGTATGGACTGGAAGCCAATAAAAATGAGAATCGCAATGGTACCCGTCCATTAGCCTGAGGACCACAGCTCTGTGATCGCCTTTTTCCAGGTGAAGTTGTTAATTGACCTGCGATAAGTGGAACCTATAGAGTTCTTCCAAGTGAGCACCGAAATTAGTGAAGGGAAACAAACCGGAACGGTTCCCTCCGAATATTGCCAACAAAATCGTTGAGAGCTTTTTCATGCGCTTGACATTGTGACATCTTTACACATTTCATCGCAGGACAGGTATGACCAGAATGCATGGCTTCCGGAAAGATGTTCGACTTTTTGGTCTCAAAGCTGAAGCTGAAGCAATAAGGTGATCTGCTGTCGCCAAGCCTCACAAGTTTTTGCCACCTGAAGAGCATTGTACCGCAAAGGACCTGAGAACACGAGATGACGGATGATTAACTGTAGCAGATTACTTAGATTAACGAAGGGTCAAACTTACGCATCAAGGAGAGAGTCAGAGAAGGTATTACCGAAGTTTGGCAAGTCTGAAATACCGGATCTTCGACACCGAATGCACTTTTTTCAGGAAGCAACAGCCAGATGTTAGCCAATTGAGTACAAATATCTAGGCGTGGACACCGGCACTATTCAAGCCAATTCTAGCTGAAGAAGAGTCACAGTTTTTCAGGTAGTAAGAGCTCCTATTTGAGGTGAGCTGCAAGTAATCAGAGACTCGGTGTCATCAAAAACACAGTCCCAAGAAGTGTCCTTCATTAGGAACCACACATTGACTTAGAAATCTATTAGACTGTTACAGACCATGGGATCAATCGGGTAGTAGGACCGGATCAAAGTGGGGATACACAAGGGTCTCAAGGCGATCTCTTTATCAGTGACCTGCAGTCTCCATAGGAAATGTCAGCATTGTTACGCTCCCAGATTTCGCTTTGATATTTCATGCATATATTTATTATTAGTGGTCGGAAACCTGCATAGCGAAGCGACTTTGTCGAGGCCCCTGAGATAAAAATCGTTGGATTTTGTTATAACAGAAAAATAAGGTATCGTTTACATTGAAATTTCAAGTGAGAAACAACAATGCACTATATCATTGAATCATGAAACATCAACAGTAACATTATTTAATAAGAAACAATCGCGACACTATTTGATAGGGAATTGAAATGTAAGGAAAAGCACATAAATTGGTGTGGGTGGAAAACATGGAGGTTACACGGTCACGGAACGCCGTAACACCAACGAGAGGTTGTGGAAGAAACGCTTCGGGAGAGGGGCTGGTTCTGAGAAACAGCAAAACATTGCGAATAAACACTTTTCGAAACAACCCTGACAGCGAGATGCCGTTGGCCAGTGGTGGGCGGGTCGCCACAGTCTGAGGTCAACTCGTTCTCGTAAGGGAAACTGGTTGCAAAGGTTGGAGACCACCACTGGCCGTACCGGCACTCATGTAGTGGTCATCCGTGTTCGAAGTGATGCAATTAGTTACGATGTTCAGTTTAAAACACAAAAAAGTGAAAGGTGTAGGTTAACTTGGAATTGTGGACATCGCATGTGGAAATTCAACATGACGGCCAAGTTTTTTGACAAATCCAAACTTTCGAAGAGTATCGTCTTTTTCACAGCTTCACTGCAGTGTAAATAGAAACAACTACTGCGCAACTTGTTCGTCGCTGCTGGACCAAAAGTCACACGAGGGGAAATTCTGCGCAACGCTGAATTCCTTGACCAGTTTCTATGTTTTCTATCACATATCATTATTATTGTTCACCAAACACACACCCTCACCACCAGAGGATACTCCGCCAGTGAGGCAAACAGAGGCACACGCCATCTTCTTACTTCTAACTATATAAAGGGTAAAGGATAAAGCGTATGTGGCTTATACAATGAGTTGTGATTGCCAGCCAATGTTAAAGTCAGTGCTTTTGTCCTTCCGTACGGGTTTGGTACGGATTAGACGACTCCGGAGGGATGGAAGACTTGGTTGATCTAGGCCGATATCGAATCGGGATTCAAACCCGTGACCATGCGTGTGTGATAGTGAGCCACTTGCCTCTACACCACCTAACAACCAAAACACACTCGTGCTTCATTCGACGACAAATGGTGTTGTTGCAAAGGACTTCTATACTTCAAACCCCTTTCCACCTCACTCAGAGGATTTCGCGATTGTGCGATACGTAGGTTCGAGAGAAATTTATTGAACTGGGATTACTCGGGAGTATGTTTCAGAGTAGTGAGCCTTGCCGACTAATATCTGCTGGCAGAGAATGTGTAGTTTCGGAATAAGGAGCGGGTATGTCAATGAGACGAATTAAAAGCTTACCAACGTGCGTATTTTCTGAAAACAAAGCACTTGGAGCCAAAGCCGTCATTTTTAGAGTAACTGTAAATTTAAAAAAAAAAA
>UZAF01016766.1:0-12256 GCA_900617895.1 Haemonchus placei
GGGCGGGTGCTCAGCAAAATATGGTTATTGATTGATTGAACACAGATGCGGCTCTTCTACAAGAAATGTAAAGCCGGAAACACTGGTTAATTGTCCAAATGGAAGGTCATGTTCACTATCAACAGTATCCGAACAAAACTGTAAAGCTTGTCGAGTACGGTGAACGAGGGGCACCAGAACTACTTCACTGAACCGACTTCGGCAACCGAAGATGTGAAACAATTCTGTGGCCGGCCATAGCGCCCTTTTAGCGGTAGTGATAGCCGTCGAAGCAGAAATGGGATGGAGAGACACGGCCGTAGTGTCATGATTAATCTAATTCAGCCGTTTAAAGGAACTATGATAAGAAAGTTGAAGAAGAAATCGAAATGAAGTAAGAAAACGAAATTATCTCCGAAATTGAAACTGAAAGACTGGTAGAGATATTCCGAAGTGAATCGTCCAGCACGGCGGAAGAACCTTCTTATAGTTTGAAATGAAGGCCCGCAGTAGGTCTAGTACCTTGACCTGGTATGCGTAGGGTTTTTGTGAATCGCACCGTTTCATGGAATTTTATTCGTCTGCGTTCGAATACACGTAAAGGCCACAAAAACAAGTTTGACAGCACAATCAAAGATTACCGTATCCTCCGGACAAAAGAACTCGTCCAAGATTTTCTACAACCTGAAGAATGATAAGGGAGGATGCTCTTGCTTCATATCTACTGGACCACATCCCGTCCCTGGCTGATTAATGTATCGGAAGTGGCAGTTCCTAAGCACTTCGAGAGTCAAATTTTTCTCCATGCCTTGTATAGGGTTGACCCTCGACGATTTCTGGGTAGACTAGTGGGAATGGCTCACTCCAGACAAATAGGTGAATGCTGAGAGCTTCGATCTTTGTGCTCTACCAGTAAGAGGTTTCCCACGTAACATTTCCAGTTTGGTTCTCGTAGCAGATCATACATCGAACCTCTCAAGGATTCTGACGACATTTTCGAGTAGCACGGTAATCATAGAGGGCTCAATGAGCGAAAAGTCACCAAACTATTTGTACCCAAGGTAAGAATATTTCCGGGGTTCACAAACTGTTACAGCCAACAAATGCCTTAATTACTCGCTCCGAATAAAGTAAACACATGCTTTCCCGATTCAGAGCGAAAGCGCAATGCGCGGCTTAGATAGATGATCGAACAGTTCCGAACAAACACTGCCCTGTACTTTCGCTATGAAATTCGTGACTTCATCTCACATTAACCTACTTAAACTGGAGCCAATGGAATAAGCTGACAAAGATGTTTTTAGCTTTCCACGTAAAGCAGGTCTCATAGAGGTCAGTGAAAGTTGGAAGTATATTCGACCGAGTTTTAGACGATATGGAGGACCCGCCTCACATTCGATTGAAACTCAAGACGATGAAGTCATCGCGTCGTCAGCCTCTAGAACGATATGCAGGTTGTGAAGAACTTGCATAAAGCAGCGCCACGCAGCTGATGATCCACCAGTTATACCATCACCATCCTCATCCTTACCATATTCCAACAGTGCCTAGTGCCTCTATCCTCTCATTACCCCTAGCCCCTCTTTCTTTGCCTCTATCCCCTCTATCCTGAGTTGGATTAGCTTGATGGGTCATCGCCGATGACATAAAACGAACAGATAGTTACACGCCTTCGACGATGCCCGACGAAGAACTACTCCGGACGTAAATTCACTTCACAGCACCCCGTTTGCAGATGCAAAGCGACAGAAGAAACGCAAGCATATGCAAAATAATTGCCTCTGATGTATCCTAGCTGTATCAGGGTCTATCAGACTGCGGATATTTTGTATTAGGTAAACTTCTTGTCACAAATGACACCGATCACTTACTGGGACACAAAATAGGAACCGTAAAAAACCTGTCGAATCCAGAACAAAGCTTTGAAAAAGTTTTGAGATTGAAGTGCGTGACTGTTGCATTCATTGACAAATACGGTCGAAATGATGATAACACAACTCCCAAAGTACATTACCGTACCCACTTGAAGGTAAGTGAGACCATATCTCATCGAAACAACCGCCTAAAAAGTCAATTGTAAAACCGGCTTTCATTTGATACGGCAATAGCCAAAAAAATTGCAATAGAAAAGTCACGCCTCGGAATGCGCCATACATATGATTACCGTCCGAAACTTCAAAGGACTTTGAGTTCGTAAGATCGCCGCTGTGATTTCAGAGAATTCGGCAATGCGTTATTCAGTGTTGGTGTAGTACGACTGAGCAAAAAACTTAATCGTTCAGCAGATCATTAAATTTTCCGAGCTCAGAGAGACATAAGGCCCAGCTGGTCTCCGCACTTCTCACCCGGGCTGGATCCTTCGACATTACGAATGGTACTGCCTCATCCGGCAGTCAGTATCCCATATAACCGTCTAGACCATTCCAATGAGACTGCCCATTACCTATAGATGTTAAATACAATAGCCCACACTCGACAATTCACATTATCTACCACCACGCTGAAAACCCATCCAGAATACACTTGACAACTTTTCCGGACTACTCATGCAGCCCATACAGATCCAAAAAGCAAAAATTTTGATTGGAAGCAGAAGAGATGGTGCATCCCAGAAGACGGCATGGCCTGTCAGTACTCACATTACCCCATAGAACTTCAACATACACAATCCTTGAAAGCCATAGAGCGCTCAAGTGTTGGGCGTGGGGGCCTACGCCGCAACACGGGTTCGGAAATATTCTATTGGTTTTTGGCGTGATAAACACTTTGCTGAAGTGTCGCGTAAAGTCCCATCAATAGTCATGTTCAGTATGATGTCATCTTAACGACAAGAGTGGGAGTTACCCTTTTGGGGTAGAAAACCTAAAAAACCTCCAAGTGCCCTACTCTGAGTTTCAAAAGAATCAAGGAGGATCACCCCGACCCACTCAATAACTCGATTGAAATCGAGTTTGTCAGGAGCTTGGAATAGATGGTGCCAGTAATTTTATGAACCCAAAAAAATCTCCACTCTGGTAGAAAAAAGCTCTTCTTACTCTCAAAATAACTTCTTCTATGTCCAGTGAAGTATGAAGTTGAGTTAGGTTAAGAGTAAAGTTTCTCCGAGTCTAGTGAAATATGAAAAGAAGAAGAATAGTTACACCGGGAAAGAGAACGAAAGCGGATCAGAGTAAGGCTGCAGTTAAAACTGCATGCACTTCGTTCTGCGGGCAGACAGGTGCAATTACTTTCTAAAAGCGTTGCGAGCCATAATTTGTGAAAAAAATGGCACCAGTGATGGCACCAACTCTACTGTATACAGTCTAACAAGTAAAGATTGCGATGAGATTGAGAAGAAACGAATTTTCTCTACCAAAAACCGGTTGCCGACCACTATTCCGCACTCAGAGACCAGGAACTGAATTTGTGTGATAGAAGAAAAGTTAATTATGCTTAATCACTTGTTTCTGTGTTGCACATAGCATGTAAGTTTCCAGCAGAAGACCCCAACGGTCCCAAGGGGCCGAGCTCTGCAACGGGAAGGCAACAGCAGCACCATTGCACTTTCCGAATTACGCTTCATTTCAGTCCCTCTCCTCTTGTTGTTAGGCAGTAATGTGATCAGTCGTTTAACAATGTCTTTCACTCCAGTAAACTAATTACTTGTTGTGAATGTTAGAAGAGCGCAGTGTGTTCAAAAAAACGAAAGATTTTTCCAATCGTTGGATCTGGTGCCTTTCTTGCAACTTAAAGTCCCAATTCTCCAAATAGGGCTGTCTGTGAGTGAAGCCACTGATGAACAAGAAGATTGTTCGATCAAACGCTCCAATCAATGAAATTTGCCCTTACTCATCACGGAATAAACTAACAAGTAGGCGGGTCCTGTGGAGAAGTCGTCTTTGTAGTATTATTCAAAGCTACCAAACTCGACCTATTCCTTCCTATCATACCGTTATTCAAAGGTCAATTTTCAAAATGATGTTCCCGAGAAAGGCATCCCAAAAGGTCTCCTATTGAACAGCGACTTAACGTGCTCAGCAAAAGACGAAGGAATTAGTTCTAACCGAAAGTAACTTACCGTGCGTCCACCACACTACTACTGCGTTCCTTTCGCTTACTGCGTATCTTCTTGTAGATGCAAGAATCCGAACGATCTTCCTGAAACACCCCCATCGAGAACCTGGTTATTGTTAAACCCTTGAGATTTTTTTAGTACCTGTGGAGGAACCAAGGGCACTGCAAGCCGTGGTTGCGGTCTGATTACTGTCGGAGGAGAAACGGCATCACCTGAAAAACTGTCGGAAATACAAAAGAAGTATAGTTAATGTACATACTTCATAGGATGGAAAAAATAAAGCTCTCGACTTTGCGAGCCTCTCCGCATTGGCAAAAACATTTAAATTTGGAATTTGAATGAATATTAATTAGTTGCTTTATAAACTAAGCTCTATATTTATTGGTATAGGCTGAATAGTACAGTGGAGGCACCTGGTCAACGTCTGCCCAATAGAAACACAAAACCATTCAGTTCACTCCAAAAGATGGGCAGTCTGCCGATACTTCAAAGCTCGCTTGCATCAGTAAATGGAGAAGAAGTATGGATACTTATACATTTCCTCATTTACGTTGACTGCAGCCTACCTGCCTAGGCTCCGCCTTTTTTATGCCACCTTTAGATATTATTGCTGACTTTCCAATCTACTCATTGTGTTCCGTTTTTAAGCCCGTTCAGCGTTCGTTCATGGAAAAATTGCATCGGAAATGTCCATATTTCACCGACTGAATGGGATCACATTGACCCATATCTCTCATGTGGTCAGCGTTCGGCTTTCAGTTTCAGGAATATTCGGCTGCTACATGAGCAGATAACCATCTTGGAGGCACGTCAGCCTTTTTTTGACATTACTTCATGAAACTAGTTTACTCCTTTTTACCCCTTCCAATAACCAAGGATTCCAAAAGACCTCTAAGGAAGTTCCGTCGAAAGCAGAGTAGCTTTGTTTTCTGGGTCTATGATATCCAAAATTTTGATCTCCGATTGCACACTTTTCGAGGACCCCCTAGGAAGTATCAACATGAATGGAAAGGTTATTTAGTCGGTACTAGTAAACGTAAGAAACCTGTCATTCACGTGCATATGCAAATGTTTGACTAACAGATTTGTTTACTCAGTTTTCTGAAGTTGAAGAACTCAGTGGGAAAAACAATAAAAACGACTTGTAACAAAAACCATTACCGTTGGTGTATTGCAAAGGCTGACGTGAATATGGCGAGAAGGCGGACTTCTCGGACGCCTCTAGACCGCCCATCCTGAAACGAGGTGCAGAATTTCTGAGTGCTTCGAGGAGCGATATAATCGCTTGAGCAAACGATCATTTAGCCGACAATAAGCGCTCTCCAGCGTTGACGCCGAAGCGCGTGGTCGGTCCGGACCGGAACGCGCGTTATATGGTAAGGGGAAAAAACTGGCATGAAGTGTCTACAAGACGGTATAGCGGAATGTTTGAAGAAGTCTCTCCAAATCGGAACTGAAAAAATTCGGCGATACCGTAAGAGGTAAGAGGGAAGTCAAACTTTTGAATACTCATCCACTTTAGCAGAAAATTCTTCCCGGGACCAACTGAGCTCTAGCTTGATCACTGTTTGAGCATGTCGATTTAAAGATTACCCTTTTCCAATAGAGTAATTCAATAGAAGCGTTCGTATTGGAAGGGATGGAGGAGGATGCAACAATCTGTGGTACAAAGGATGTCAGAATGACTGAAGATAGACCCTCTCACGGAATCCTGGTAAAACGATAGGATTCTATAAACTCATAAAACCTCACCGAGAAAAAGGAAGAGAATTGAGATGGGAAAAGCTGTTAAGTCGAAAGACGTTGGCGTTCCGCAGAATGCTAGTAAAGTTACAACAGATTCCTCAAAACTTACTATTGTTAGATTTTACAACCTCGAAAGAACTTCAGACACGAAACTCATGCTACCAGATTGTTTGGTGGTTGGAGATTGCGTCAAGGGCACAAGAGAATTAGGCATAAAAAAGCCCGAGGCGCAGCGTAGAAAATTTGAAATGATCGATGAATTTCTGGTTTTTTNTTTTTTCCTTTACAATACTTCAGTCATCGGACTGGTGTAATTGCAAAGAACGATGAATCGTCATGGATTCAATCAAGGCCAAAGTGAAGTAGTTGAATGTGAACAACAAAACTTACTCTGGGGCAGGAAATGGAATAGTCCTAGGTACTCTCACTTGAATCGCCCGGCAGGTGAATCCCATCAACTAAGCTTTCCATCTCTCCATGGTCGATAAATTGGTATAAGAGCACTGACTTGTACTCGGGACGACAACACAAACTCAGCAAGTTTTTGCCTAGGCCACGTACTCAACCAAAACGTATGATTCTGAGTGGAAGACGAATGCAGGGCGCACATCAGATCGGGATCGATCGATACTAGAAAACTGTAACTTCTATTCTCTGAATATCATGCGCAAGCAGACTACAGTTGTAACAGCAGACTTCATAAAAACACTAGCAGGGGACCAAAACGACCAACGAATACAAAAAAAAATTAGAGAAGCATTCCGAAATCAAATAAATTTCTCAAGTTAGATTCATTTTCACAAGAGGAAACCTAGAAAAGAAGGATGAACCCAAGGGATCGTACCCAGAGGAACATATGGACCTTAAGTGACCATAGCAATCGCTCCAGAGGATAAGCCGTTGTTTCCTGTTTGTACGTGCAACTAGGAAGCCGATTGACGCTAATCCTCTGTGTATACATCAGTTCAAGCATTTCACCGGTCGTATTGGCCCCCTAGTCAACCATCGACCAACGATCTCACGATCCTCGGCGTACATACAATAACCCCAGGATCTCTGGTGAGAGTGAAAATCCAATCGATCGGATACTAGTATTAAAGAACTAGTAAACACGAGGGATAAAGTTCTTGATTGGAATGCCATCAACTGGTGTGGGGCACGAAACAGCATCTGTGATATGCCAATATTTTATAGAGCCGGCCGATGTCTAGGCTTCCTTGAGAAGGACGGATATCAGTAAGAGATTTCTCAAGATTTCTCAGTCTGAACCGGACGCATGAAAAGGTCGTCCTTTGGGTCTGCCTCCATCTCCAAGTCGCAAGCACGAATAATAGGAATAAGTCTTGAGAGCAAAAACATCGACAAGTGTATTCTTCTCGTAAACGAAGAAAAAGTAGGGAAATCTTTTCTCCCCCTCTTGAAACTGCAAGCGAAGCACAACAGATGGGAAAACTTAAGTATAAAGCCTAAGAGATAAAATCAGAGAAGGTAAGGATCTTGGGACACAAGAAGTGACCTTAAGAGGTTCAATTTGGATTAAGAATTGAATTCGGCATTGCTACAGCAATTATCGGGATGCGCCACGCACATAGCAAGCACCTGTTTAAAATAGTAATGATGCTAATCATTAACTTATATAAATATACTGGCCTAATCTGTTCGACACAGGATTGGGCCCTGCCTTGCCTGATCTGACGCTGTCCAGTTCATTTACGAAATGAGTGAAGGACTTCATTTAAAATTAAAAACCAAAAAATATGGAAATAGTGAGAATGTTTTCTTATTTGAATTAGATCGTTACTAGTGATCTCATAGGCGATTAAGGTTTTCCGGGAGGAACACAGAAAACCGAAAATCGGAAATCGAAGGAACGAAATAGTGGAAGTGTGGCAAAGTCAAGAGAGCGAGGGTAAGGAGGCAGTAATCAACTTCGAGGAGATTTAAATCACATCCAGTACCGTATGCCATACCTCATCAGAGATATATTCAACGAGAGTAATGAAGTTGCCTACTGGCTTGCCCTACTTTAATAGGATGAGATTTTATTGGATAGTTCCAGTGAGGTTCCATATAGAGCAGCATAAAATCACTTCCGCATCCAATTCGTCGTAGTAGATGGAACCGGTAAGCTGTCCAGTGACATTACATTTATAGTGAGCACTATGTGTCGTGTAGGATGGGACTGGAACAACGCATAAAACCCGCAAATCGACTACGAAAAATCCGGCTGTTTAACGTGATGTGCCAGTGTTTGCTATTGCACTTCACGAACACCTCAATCATGATCGTGAAGATTCTCCTCAATCATGGAAAAGCCGAAGAAGATTGGACTTACTACTCCTCTGTTACTTACCTACTAGTTTGTAACTTTTCTACTGTTTTCGAATCCGATCAATCAAGTGAGAGCTACTGGGTTATACTGAAGCCACAGGGAAGGTTTTATGAGGTTTTCTCACGGTTTCAATATCTTCCATTATCTCTCAAACTCGAAAACAGTGGGAACGACGCCAAAATAAATAAATAACTATTTGAATGGGCAGTAAAGAAGTAAATCGTTCTTCCTCCGTCTCGACCAAGCTTCATTCCACTTCAACCTCATGGAGCAGCTCAATGAGCCGATGGTGTGCAAAAAAGATATATTGCTCTACTTTAATTAGTTACACTTCTGGAATACGCCACGGAGTCGACTTTTTGTAGGATCAAAACAGTTATTTAGATTCTGACCATCCTAAACAGAGGAGTACGTTCTTTTCTTGCATAACCGAAATATTGTACAGTGGCTGAAAAAGCTGTGTACCGTACCATCACGGTCTGCAGGTTCAAATTTTTTTCTGATTTCCCATCACTATAGGGCCAGAAACTTGAACCAGCCATGCGGCAGAAAAGAATGCCCAACTGAGCATGAGTGGCTCTTACAAGTTTTTGCACTGGACGAGTAAGCATTTACAAGCCTCTCCAACATTGACTGGAAATCTGTTAGGAGCCATACGGGTACACTGGTCGTCAACGTTTTGTATAGAAGCTCTAGGAATGTTTCGTTTATTTTTAAGAGGCCCATTACCTCTGACAGTTGTGAGCAATCGCTTTCTTTACAACTCTGCAGAATTCATTTGGTTCGCTGCAAATGGCCGACCGGTAAAAAGCAATCCATAAAATTTAACGGACCGGCTATTTGACTGATCGAATTAGTAAAATGAAGAGAACGGAAGAGAGAATTAGCAAAGAATTCGCAATAATAAAGTAAAATAGAACTGTCATTCTCAGACCAGCCACCTATCGCTCTTCAATTGAGCGATTTCTAAAAAATCACCTGTCACTCACAAACAGATTAAAAAGCATCCGATGAACTTTATGTAGAGCACCTCTTCCTAGGCCAAACAGCAGGAGAGCATTTCTTAGGAATATCAACACAAGGGTCACGGGTAAAACGGGTCTATAGCAGGCAATATGGCTAAATGTTCAAAAGCTCGGCTTGTCAACTGGGCTAAGCCAAGCGCTCTATTTGTATTCAAAATTTTTGAAGCCTCTTTAAGGGTAAAGTGTTTTGGCGTTATCAATTCTGTTTTTTGAATCGCTTCTACTTTCATTCAGAATTGGAGACCGTCGCTGACCAGCCGATATTCAATGCTTTTATCCTCCTAGTCGAGTATGGTACTAACCGATCAGTCGTGGAAAGATGAAAGACTCAGTTTTATTGCTCCGTTGTAGTGCTAATTGACATCCTAACACACGCACTGCCCGGTGATTCGATCCCCGGACCGTGTGTGTGATAGGGTGACAATTAGCACTACATCACCCCTACAATCCTGGTAAAGAACAGCAGAGAAAGGCTGCATATGAACGAGTAGGGTTGTGCACGAGGCAGGAAGGAGAAGGGAAGGAGTTCGGTGGCTCCAGGGAGTCGTGGTTCCATCCCTAGACCTGCTCGGCGTTCTTTCAATGGGCATAATACTCCACTTCAAGTCAGTGTTTCCATTCTCTACGAAAGTGAAAATATGTTTCAGCAGACTCTGCAGAGAATGAAGACGAACGACCTTTTTCCAGAACAGCCCTTCAAACGCACAGCAATGCTTCTGGTCAGTGCACCACTCTTCTCCACTTGAACTTTTTGCCAAGTCCCAAGAGAACAATCGGTCTCTCGGAAGTCTGCTGACATTCAAGTGGGACAAAGACGCATGTAAAGCCGAATCCGTCATTGAAATGCCACATCGACAAAGTTGAGCAGTAAAGAGTAGTAATGGATACAAAAACCAGGACCTGAATTGCTATAGGCCGGCAGTGCCGGCAAGACATTAACGCGGTAATTCGCGACCAAAACTGCCAGATATAGCAAAAAATGGCTATTGTCTCGAAGGCGGCTTGTTGAAGCTACATTTCTGCGTTCGTGAAAAGGTGGACGAGTTCTCATGAAGACCATATCGTAGAGGCTAGACATTAGAACACCTCTGAGAGTAAAATCAGTGAAAAGTAGAAGTGAAGTCGTCTGCTGTTTGGACAGGGAGAGGATGTGCGGGAGAAATAGGCTAAAGTGACAAACAGTGGTAGCGTTATACATAGGGATAAACACTTATCCATAGATAAACTTTTTGAATACAGCCGCTTCTTCACGACTTGACTACTTTTCACTCCCGTTAAATCTGCAATCTTTTGGAAAATTTTATTTTTGTAGGAATCCTAAGTTTTCATAGAAATCAATCAGGGGCTCCTCATCTATTTGGAACTGCGAAAACTAACAATTCCCGAATGCGGTGGTGTAGGTAGCGCATAAAAAATTTTTCAGGTAACGTCCTCCCTCCTCATCGGAGCTGGAGTGCTTAGCTTCCTGCCCTGCTCATTAGGAACACACATATACTGAACTGACAGGATCGTGTGATATAACAGATAGCAACACTTAAAAGCTCAGAGCTCCCTTATGTTTGATCAGTATGAACCCAGGAAGAAAATAGATGTAAACAAAGGCATGAGAGAGAAGTAACACTCCCTCCAGGACTCTGCAGAAATGGAAGAAAACTGGAAAAGAAAAGCCAAAGCGATAAATTTTCCGTGATTTAGGTTTAACTCCGGAGTCCAGAAGTGCAAAGGATAACGACCATGCAGTGGAACACTATAAATCTTCCCCTTTATGTCGATCGGGCAAGTTGCAGCTACTATGGAGTCTAGTTGCGATTTTAATGGATTGGATCTGCACTAGCAACCGTCAACTACGAATTGCAATCAAATTGAAATTCAACGCTTAGAGGAAAACAGTAAGCGCAACTGGTCCACAGAAAAAATCTCAAAACATTTGATCTACAGAAAAAGGTCTAAGAAATAAAAATGAGCCATAATTCCAAGGACCGTTCGGATGCGAGCAGCCCGTCTGAAACTTGAAACTGGAGGGTGCCTCTGCTAGTTATACTTATTCAGAATTCTTCTGTCAGAGAATACCGTCTACTTCAGCGCTACTGATATGACGGTAATGGAACCGCCACCTTTCACTTTGGTGACGGCTCTGACAGGTCGGCCGTTGAGGGTGCGAACGGAACGCTAACGCAAACAGAGTCAACTCTGACCGGATAGCTGGCTGCAACACTGCAGCAGCGCCTTCCCCGCCACAATCAGCCATGATGGGAGTGGTTTCTCTATGGAGAAAGGCGAAGGGAACGATCTCAGGAGAAGTAGAGGCTTGAGAAAAGCTAGGCGATTCTTCATCATACCTTACTGCAAAGATGTCATCGTAGTTTTGAGCCGAAGGTTTTGAGCTAACAGGCTTACATCATGACTACATATCCAGTAGTTCCAGTAATTTTCCATCAAGGGTATAGCTACTCTAGACAGCCCACGGCGGATGAATTTTGTAAATTACACATAGTAAGACTATCTCTACGATCTGATGATAGGTAGAGCAACCATTTTGTAAGTTTACGGAACCTGATAGGTCCCGAGCGGATATGAGTTATTGGCTTCACTCGGCGTGTACGCGAATAGAGTATAAAAAGCGTGTAACTGGATTGCGTGAACAGTTCAACACAGTAGTTCCATTTCCTGCGGTGAAGGCGCAGCGACGTACTTGAACAACCTGCAAGTGCGAATCCCGTCGAGGTCAACAAGACCACCGCACCCTCTCCAAGTGCTTGCTCGGTCCCGCATCCGAATGTACGGCTAAGCACACTGGTATGAATATCGTATGGCCCGGAAACATTTCGATCTTATGGACCTTCTGCGGTGTCAGATTCCTGCGAACTTGAGTGGATTTGGAAGCATTCCAACGTATTGTCAACTATCTCAATTATTCACCTACCAGTCGGGCCGCCCGGCTAACGCCGGGTTTATCTCCTTCTCACGATGACGCCCGGCTTCGCCGGGCGCTTTTCCTTCCTGTAAGAAATTTGCTATGCGTAAGTAACACTTCGGATTCTCCTTTTTTTATGAAANGAAGGCGCAGCGACGTACTTGAACAACCTGCAAGTGCGAATCCCGTCGAGGTCAACAAGACCA
>UZAF01016766.1:41341-61922 GCA_900617895.1 Haemonchus placei
TTTGTTGTTTGTTTCAACGTTAACCTCCCTATGACACTTAGGTAACCGAATAGAGTGAACTAAACAGCAGTGAGCTCTTGGAGACTTGTGATACGTCACATTCTTCTGTTTATATCTCACGAAGCCTCCGAGTCCCTACCAACTTATTCTTTAGTTTCTAACCTTACCAGTTTTTGGATATTTTTGGCTTATTTCTATAATTTCCATCCATTCAGTCCGTCGGTGATACGATTCGTCCACTGCAGCCAGTCAATGCAAAGTCAAACAATGCGTTAGAAGACAATCCTCTGCTCCGGCTGGCTTCCACTTTTTTGAGAGGTAGGTCGACTCAATCTTATACAGCATCTAACTACATACCTACTACACAAACTACTTATTTACTTACTGCTTAAACTACTTATTAAGCCAAACCTTAGCATGCTTCACTCATTTTCAATGAAATTTTGTTTCAATTCAGGAGCAACAGGGGATTCGAGTCAGCCCTCTGGAACAGTAAGAACCGACTCAGGTATATTTTATTTTTTTCCTAATTTTCCAGTTTCAATTTTTTTGAGCTTCATGCATGGGAGCTTTGCTTTCTAGAACTTTCTAAAGTGACAGCAGAATTTGTAAAACAATGTGGTCCTGTGGAAAGCAACGGGGCCCACATGAGAAGAGCCAGAACTCTGAAAGAATTCGATGAATTCCCTGTTCAATGCAATTATTATTCCTTCGAGGTTTCACAGCTTTGAATCAACTGAAGCCAAGAAAAGGCTGTGAAACTTCGCAGGAATAATTCTCGCATGAAAGAGGTCGCGAAAGGCTCAGCCATCGACAGGTGCGCCCTGCCAGAACGATTCTATCGCGACCATCTTCAGAAAGAGAACGGATTTCCTGCTTTTTCAGACGGACTTCCTGACTTTGGCGGTATCCGAGATTACGTGCCCGGTGCTAAGGAAAACTTCGGCATACGTAAAGGACCAGGTGAGCTAGCTGTCATTATCAATTTATTTGAGAGGCATTAACTGGATAATAACGAGGATCATATAGGTAACGGGGCACGCCATGCTTTCGATTTCCTCTCAGATTTGCCGAGGTTGTCTAGTTGCCACTCGTAAACAAAAAATACATGAAGCAGTTATCCAGACATGCTACTTCCCCAAAAAAATTCCATTTTATTTCAGGATGCCTACCATTTTTATCTGAAGTCATGCAAGTCGCTTACGGTAACTGCCAGCAGGTTGCCGACGAGAAAGCTTTCGATGCTTGGGGTGACGAATTGAAAAGTGCTATTCTAACGGGCAAAATCGATTTACTCAAAGCTAGGTAAGTAGAAAAACCGTTTTCAAAACAAAATTCTGAGGAAATGATAGCACACCGTACATCTCCTTGGGTGTGGTGCAGTAGGAACGAAATTGTCGCGTCGAGGCGAGAGAGACGCCGCGCGCGAATGAAAGTAGCAGAACGCAGCAGCAAATAAGAAGTTCAGGAACAAAAAAACTAGCAGTAGAATCATGCCATAAATGATAATCGCATAGCGATTGAGCTGTATGAAGAACGATAGAACTGTTATGGCGAGGCAAATGGTCCGCGACAGCCGCGTGCGGCGGATCGATTACACAAAACCGTTCCTACTGCCCGTCTCCCCATCTTCTTCACTTTTGAAAGTAAGGTAGACCGCGATAAAATCTAATTCCAAATTGCATTGTTGCCTTATTGGATTTCAGTAGGCTTCACAAGCTCGATCCAAGGAATTGAACTCTAAAGTCATGATTTTGGCAGTAACGGCGCCTCTCACTACTGCTTTACCGCTGTTCCAAATAGGGTTCGCTGGACATACTGAAATTTTAGTCAAGAAACGTGCCGACGTGGAGCAGAACGACAGCAATGTGGTGCCCTTCGACGAGCCATATCAAACTGTGATATCCTCGAGTCTCTACAGATCGGTGCACAATTGCAAAGGGCCATGAAACGTTGCGAGGAAGTCTCAGGACTCGTCGATCAGGTACAATTTCATGCGAGAACTTGGAATTTTTGTAAGCTCTTTGAAAATCTCGGCTCTGGTCGGATGCCAGGGGCTCGACACCTTCGTGGGGGTGAGGCTGTAAAGCTCTGGGGGATATGAGCTTAAACACTGCTCCTCCGCTCTTCGTTCCTTCTCCCGATAAGGGACAGGTCCTGACATACCAAACTAATTCACTTGTATGGATAGGGGACCTAACGATTCTCACGAATTTCATTCCCTACAGCCATACCCTTTGATTTTCCACCTATTTCATGAATCATCAGTGAGAAGACGTCTGGGGATTTTCTGGTGTTCCCTATCTATCAGGCCTATTCAGGATTTCTGAAAGCATTCTAATTTTCTGAATTCTTATAATGAGTTTTTACACTTCAGAATCCTCTCGTCATTCTGAGCCAAATTAATCGCCTGGTTGGTGGCGAATTCGCTCAAGGATTCCTCAACAAGTTCTTGGGTAGTGGAAAATAGATCTCTTGTGTATAAGCCATAATGTTTTTACGGAATTCTGTTATGATTCTTCTATTGTACATAGATTTTTTATTTTTAACTATTTGTTGATGTATTGATTTTTTGAAACAGAAGACGGACTTTCATTAAATGTATCTTTCATTGAAATTTGCCATCTGATCCGAGTACTACGTGACGTTGCAGTCATGATGTTTCGCTGTGCTGTCTTTCTTATTATAAATATTTAAATTATTTTGAACTCAAAGAAATTATAAGGTTGAAATGAATTCAGTAGTGAACGTTGACCATCCTGGTAGGTCCTGATCAATCAGGGAGAACGCGCGGGAGAATCTGCCCATCGTGAACCCCATTACCACCTATTTTTTTCCCGCATGGGCCACGTTGGTTTGTTGAATTCTTCGCAACAGGTACCCTACAACACTGGCCATCCCTTTGTAGTACTGAGCAATCTTCTCAGAGAATGATTCAGACTTTTCCTTTCATGATGATTTTTCCCTTGAAATTCCACCTGAATGTTCCCAATGCCGTAAGTTCATTTCTAAACTGATGTCGAATTTTTAAATTTTTTCTAAATTGATTCAGGATGGTGTTACTGCTTTACGCTTTCTTAACGTTCACTCTTGTGTCCAGTGCTCCTATCGTTACGGTCCTTCCAACTACCACTGGCCTTCCCAGTACTACTACTACTACTGTCTTGCAAACTACTAGCGTCCGTCTCTCGAGCATAGCACCACCTCAACCAGTCATCGCTACTTCCACATCGACCGAGAGGTGAGCTTCTCAACATGTTTGGGGATTCGGAGATTTTGGCTCCCCCTTGCTAAAATAATTTCGTGTTTGTGGTAGCTTTGGTAATTGTAGGGATTTCATATCACAAATCCACAGTCGTAGGACCTAAAGGCTGATTGATTTTGTACAATATGATTTTCTACCCGATGTCGATCATGTCGGACAGCTCTTTCAACCGTAATTTCCAAATTTTGCATTATTTATACGTAAATTTTTGGCAAAGCTGTGAAGGGAAAGTCCAAAAATCCATTTTTGCGGGTGACATACTTTTATTAGTACTCTACTGTAGCTGACTGTACTCCTTTACTGCCTGATTCGAGCAGAGGTTGTGCCATGACCACAGAATTTAGGATCAACTCATAAAAAATATGAGCCAATCTCTAGGTCCCTCAGGGCTTAGAAGACGGTAGCGGACTCACCTGTAGCGTCAAATTCCCGATCACGGAAGTCTTGGAAGCTAATCTAGACTTAGTTCAATAGGTGTTTCTGAGTGGAAGCCCAGTAGGCAAAGGGACTTTAATCGGATAACCGAATAGTTTCAACTAAAATACCTGTGCTAAGGGATTTCGTGGGTTAGGCTTTCCAAATCCCTGTTCTAAAGTCTCCACTTTTCCATATACGCAGCGTACTTGGAGTTCGAACTCTCGGGTACTAGCTAGTTGTTCCTTGATCAACGATAGCTTGAGTTCATCCTAGTGGAATTGATCGTCGAACCTGTTATACTATAGCGGTGCCACACGTTCCTGTGCCACTACCGCACTTCTGATTGCCTGCTTTCCCGTCTTTGTAAGCAGTAAGATAAGCATTTTCTAGTACCAATCTCTCAAATGACACTGAAGCCACATATACCGGACTGCGTGGATCAATCCAACGCGAGATTATCTACCTTCGTGAAAGCTATGAAACCCTAAGAAAAGAATTTGATGATTGGATGGTAAGAAATTAAGTCGTTATCTGATAGATCTAGCAAAATTTCAGTAAGTAACACCCAACTTTTCAGAACACCCCTTATCATCGTAACGTGGTGGTTCCAGCTGCAATCGGTGTGGTTAGCGCATTTATTTCCCTGATACTCTTCTACTTTGTAAAAGGATCATGTCGACGATGCATGCGGTTGGTTGTTACCGTATTTCGAATCCTTACGACCTCCTTATAAGGTTCCCATCACATAATCCTCCTAGTTTAAGGAGATTTCGTCGCACACGATTATCACATATGACCTGCGAACTGAATGGAGATAAGAAACGTATGCTACCTCGAAAAGGCGATACTGACGACGACGATCTGTGAACAACCGACCAGTTTTAGTTATCACTAGCCAGATCAATTATACAGAGATTTTATAATAAACGGTTTTATTTCGAGCTGTCAACTATGATCATTCGCTGGAATGATCACCATTTACCGTGAATCAAATAGAATGTGCACCGATCCAATGTTCACCTTAATTAGATGGTTGAAAGATTGGATTCTATCCAGTCCAGAGTGATTTGTAGATCCTAGGACTGGGTACGGCTCTGGAGAAAGTGAGTAAGAGTGCCATTTATTAGAACGGGTCATAATCAAAAGAAGAGTTCTGGATGAAATCTAACCCACCTTTTACACTCTTTAAGGATTATTTGGACACATCTCCTGAATAAACTCTCTCCCCATGATAGCGATGGGTCAACTTCCGCTTTTTCTTGGCGATATCGGAGAAAATCAAGTGAAGAATACTACGGAGGAATAATTAGAGTTAAAATGACTGATCCAACTTCGAACTCGATTAAACACTCAGAAAGTAGGTTCAGCCATTGTAAACGAATGCATCTATTGAGAGACTGACACGCTCTAGCCTTCGATGTAGTAAATAGTCACCAAGTCAAATAAAACTTTATTATAACAAAAACAATCCTATTTCCATACACTAATGATCCATATCTTTTGCAATTGAAGGTTCACGTTATCTTCTGAAAATGAAGCAGATGTAAAGAGAAACGATGAAGGGATAACTGATGTCACTCACATCGCTAGCATTCTCCACTATCGCTTCCCATGCGAACGACGAACACTTCAACGCTGATGGCAGTGAAACGCCTCCCACACGAGTGAAACCTTCTTTCGATACAGCCTGTTCAGAACTTACTAGTTAGAATAGCTTTGGCAAAATAAAAGACCACAGTAAAGGATAAAATTCAGATAACATATAATTACTGCTTAATTACATCGGAAGTACATGCTATCTTGCCAATGTTGGCCAGTATACATTGGGAAGCAATTGATATTGATAGGGATAATAACAAAACCCATAATCGAACAAGTTAATAATCAATAATCCACCTTTACAATTCTAAACCGGCCAATTTGGTCCGATCGAGAAATCACAGGGCCATCAACTGCTGTTACATAGTCACGCAACCGACACAAACGCAGGCTGAAATGGTCTCTTTGTACGGAATCCATTTAATCCATTAAAGTCCATAATAATAAATAATCATGATTTTGAGAGAAGAAGCATTATGAAAATTCTACCTGGAATCAAAACCATAATCAGCAGCCATGTCCGATGGTAGCGTTACCGTTTCAAATGGAATATTCTGCCCGATGAAATCTTCACGGATAAATATAGATAAATCGATTAGATCAGTCTGAAAAGGAAAGGACCACCTAGCAGGTAACCTTAAGGTAAGATGTTATCTGAAGTGTATCGCTAAATTTTTTGATATTTCTAAAATTAGTGAGGATCATACAAAGAGAGATGAGGCAAAAGCCTTTATATGGAAGAAAAAGCGTTGGTAACGAAGTCATATAATGTATCGTACCGGCGAAAGTTCACTTGTCAAATTTTCGATGTCCGCAGCAAAAAATGATTGAGGCACTGAAAAGGGGAGGAATTCATCAGAATATTAGAAGAACGATATAACATCGAATGAATATGGTGAAACATTGGCAATTGGGAGCAAGGCCCAAAAAAGAATTTATGTTTTCAAAAGAACAAGCATAGCTTGAGTTTTGTAGAAGAAAAAGCCAAACATTACCGATGTGAATTTACTAACCTTCGGCATGCAGCCTTGAAATCGCTATATTATCTTTCAAACCCTTCTTCAGGGCCGCTGCCAGTAGAATACTGCACGAACGCCAATATGTCTAAATAGAGAAAGATTGAAGCTCTCAGAATGAATTCATTTACAAATCATTGAATTCTAATGGTGAAGGAAGGTGGTGAAGGTGGTAATCAAAATTCATAAGGAACTTCGTGGACTACCTGATTCACAAGTTGAGCATATTGCTCCGTTTGGAAGTCGGCAACTTCGAATTGGCACTCATCAAGGAATGGTTCATTCATGCTTTCTATTTGAGCGTCTTTGTTTGGATAGGAAACAATCGCCAGAACAGCTTTTTTTGCGAGTAGCATATTTACATCTGAAAAACGAAAACTCTCGAACTGGTCTATAAAAAATAAATCGAACTGGTCTGAAAAAACCAGATATTAAATACAACACTTACGTTTAAGGCAGTGATAAGGCGTGGAAATATTTTTATTCATTAAAAACTCTTTCTTATCCCCATTCTTGTCTTGAAAGGTGATAAGGATCTTTTCAATTGTCCTATCATGCTGATTCACTCGATTTAGCACATCATCGAATAGTTCGCTAGTGATCTCGGATTTTGACGACAGAGACACTGCTAAATAACTTAATTTGGAATGAATAAAGATAAGAAACTCATCGGTCCTGAAGCATGGGAACTTCATTACTCACCTGTCTCCTTTGCGGTGGCAACATTTCGAATTTGCGCTCTCAATACCCTTTGAAGCGTCCTGAGCATAGCCCTTAAATGTTTTGTAACGTAACCTGTTCAAGTCAAAGGAGGATTACATGAAGGAGCACGAGTTCTCAGTGGAAAAATGTGGATACCAACGGATTTAATTAGTTTACAAAAAAGTACTGGCCTAATGTCCACAACAAGGCATACAATTACAGCCTACAAACTGAGATAAAAGGATAACTGCGGAAACCTTTTTAATAATACAAAAAGCAAATACACAATACATGAAGAAATAAAAGCTCAAGTGGATTACGAACAGGAAACTTGTTGGGTGTAGAGCGTGCGATTGCAGACAACATCGAGAAAATTACGCCTTGGTAGAAGCAGCTGTTGTTAAGTTGGCTCTATAAGTTAATAATTGCAAATTGGCAGGTAACGTAGTTTTATAGCCATCTAAAGAGCTGCTAAATTAGTATGGGTGATGGTCAATGGTTGACGGACGGTTGAAAAATCATTCCCTTATTATAAAAGGAGCTGTTGTTCCAATGAGTCGGCCTACCTGTCCACACTCTGAGGAGACAAACTCCCATCTTCTGTTTCCACTGAAATGAGGTTCCTGTAGATTGTTTACGGCATCAGAAATGTCAAAGTATGCAGGAAAGTGCCGAGGGCGCGGCGCACTCCACATCCATACAAGCTGTATGTGACGGAATTGAAATTCTCTGAAATGGGTCTTTTGGGATTGTGTTTGGGTAACAATTTTTTTGGCAGAATTTTGTGATTTATGACCAGATTGTGGAGAGTTTCACACGGTTTCCATGACTGTTCTCCTTATCATTCGGTTGGCGACGACCAGTTTTCGACTTTGTTGACAGAGCGCAACTTCGGCATCGTCCCAACTCTTTACGAGCACTTTTTCTATGCTATTACTTCTTATTGCCGTTCTCTCAGCTATTTTTATATTCTATCATATCTACTGGAAGCGAAGGAATCTACCACCTGGTTCGTTGATTTCTTTGCAGAACTTTCAAATATAAAAAGATCCTGACTGTTGTTGAAGATATTACATTGGCACATTTATGGCTTAAAACATCCGTCCCGATAGGCCATACTGAATATTAACAGCTGTCAGCTGCAGAGGTAGGCGTGACAGACTGGGCGGGCGGGGCGACTGGAGTGGTCCTAAGAGACCAGACCAATCAGGGCCACGCCCTCAGACCTAGATCGCCCCTCCCACTCTACCTGAGCGACATGTGCTTCCAAATTCATCCTTGAAACATTTACGACGTACATTTTCTTCTGCAAAAACGTCCTTCAAAAATTTCAGGCCCTATTCCTCTACCGTTCATCGGTAACCTCCACACTCTATACTTCTACGAACCTGGTTATGAGGCGTTTCGTTTGTGGAAGGAAAAATATGGCCGATGCTTCACGTTCTGGTTGGCTGATCGACCTGCTATAGTGGTAGCTGACTATGAGTTAATGAAACAGACGTTGGTCAAAAATGGTGCTGCCTACAGCGGGCGTCAGACTACACCCCTTGATAAGATCGTGAGAGGTGGGTGACGAGTTCTAACTGAGGTCTGGGTATTTTTTTCGATTTTTCCGTTTTTTATGGTATAACTTCGTTCTTTCTGCCAGCATGGCGTTTATACTTTGCGACTCTTTCATCACCCGCTTCACTAGGCCCTATCCCTTGTGTTCTCCACTGCAGAGCAGCTTTTTATGAAATGTCTGTAGAATGAATGAGCCTTTCCTAGGTGGTGATTATGGTATAATACTGAGGTCTGGGTATTTTTTTCGATTTTTCCGTTTTTTGTGGTATAACTTCGTTCTTTCTGCCTGCATGGTGTTTATACTTTGCGACCCTTTCCACATCCGCTTTACTAGGCCCTACCCCTTCTGTTCTCCATTGCAGAGCACCTTTTTATGAAATGTCTGTAGAATGAATGAGCCTTTCCTAGGTGGTGATTATGGTATAATTGGGACAAGTGGTGAGCTATGGCAACAGCAACGACGGTTTGCTTTACATGTTTTCAGGGATTTCGGCATGGGAAAGGATATTATGCAGGAAAGAGTAAGATCACTGAAGATTCTCAAGTTCTATTCTTTCAGAAAATTGTGCACTGCTGTTCAGGTCCTTGAAGAAGTGAACGATTTCTTGGGGAAATGCCAAAAAAATCAGTGTCAACCGCTAGATCTCAGGGATCACATAGACAGCGCTGTTGGCTCGATCATAAATGGCTTACTTTTCGGGTTCCGATTTGACGAAGTAGGTAAACCTACTCTTCGGATCACAATATCGGATTTTATGAATATTTTTTTTTTGAAATTTCTTCGGAATACAGTCAGCCCTGATTTTTGTAAATGCATTCGATTTTCACATATGAGTCATCCTCCTAAGGAAAGATGGTGAATGCCAAGGGCGAAACAACACATACCCTAAAATTCCATAGATAAGAGCGGTTTAATTTCCGGTGAAAAATGAATTGGAATAAAATTGAAATTGAACGCAGTCACCCTCTAACTTGATGGATGGATAAATAAAAACCGAAGAAAAAGTTAAGAAGAAGCTCCGCCCTCAACTCTAAACCCCGCCCACTTAATAAACAATTCATGTAGAAAAATAGCGATCCGCTAAAATCCGTTAAAATCGCTATTTTTCTATATGAATTGCTTATTAAGTGGGCGGGGTTTAGAGTCGAGGGGCGGGGCTTCTTCTTAACATCTTCTTCGGTTTTTATTTATCCATCCATCAAGTTAGAAGGTGACTGCATTAAATTTTCAATTCCATTCCAATTCATTTTTCATCGGTGAATTAAACTGCTCTAGTCTATGGAATTTTAGGGTAAACATCCTCCTGATTGTGGGATCGAATCCCAGATCCATACCCGCCTAAGCCAACCGGGCCTTCCATCGATTCAGGGTCGGCTAATTAGTACCAAATTTGTCTAGGAGGGAAGAATCACTGACATGTACATCTTCGAGAAACCGCAATTCTTTGTATAAGCCACATACGCCTTTCAACCACCACTACGATTCTGAATTGAAGCCGAGGGCGGGGCGCATCCCAAAAAAAGAGTAATTACACCGAAGACCTTATAATTTACCCTTCCTTTGTATCACTCATCGATATTGATCAATAGTCAGCTAACTTTGAAACAGTATTTGAAAAAAAAATTCCAGAAGATAGTTTTTCATGGGAAATTAATAATTACTCTAATTATTTAGTCGCTATAGGGACTTTTTAGTGAAAAGACCTATTTTAGAGCAATATTGATCAATTTTATCGTTTGAAAGCTGTGCTCGTTCGAATAATGGAAATCAGTGCTCGCCCACTTTTCGTGGTGTATATGCTATTTCCATGGTTGGAGGTATTTCCATTTTTCAAAACGTACGGCAAAGGTATGTTCTTGGCAGCATGGATTTTATACTCACACTTTTTATTTTTCCTTTTTACATATATTGCCTTTATATATTCATACGTTTAATTTTGAACTTATTTATTTGTTTATTTATTGGAAAAAAAGCACTTGATCCATCGAATAGTAACCTACTCCAACAACATATGATGAAATAACTCGTAGGAAGGATTAGACTCTTAGTTGTAAACTCCTATTTAGCTATTAATGAGTCCTTGCGGCTTATGGTAGGGCAGTGTGCCTGAGCTTTACTCGATGGGCCAAGTGGTGGGCCGTCGTTCCTGTAGAGTGGTGGAATTCTTCGGATCTGCTCAACTCTCCGATAAGCTACTATCAAAACAAAATTCTAGTACGGAATCTACCTTTCCCTCTTTGTTCGCTCCGCTAAGTCTTCTCTTGATTTTATAGACGGTAGTAGGTGTTGAATTTGGTTCTGGAAGAGAAAATCGCTAATTAATACTTAGGTAACCGTTTGGCTTCATGTTTTTGATAGCAGAGGCCAAATACACGACATTTTTGTTTTAGGATTTGTTTTTCAGAAGTTCAAAAACAAAGTGGAGAACTGTTTCGTATGTTTGACGAACAAATAGAAATCCACAAAGCAGAAATCGATTTTGATAGTGAGAAAAGTACTGATTACGTCGAAGCATATCTGAAAGAACAAAAACGATTGGAGAAGGAGCCAGAAAATGGGGGATTCACGTGAGTACACTCCTTATGCAATTTTGGCGATATTTTCATTTTCAACTCACTTAAAGCTGCATTTAATTTGAATTACAAATATCTGGTAGGATCTGATACATCACTGTGCTCATTCGGGGCTCTGTTGTTACGCGGTCGCTCCGTTGAGGGGTGTAGGTACTTGTCCCCGGAAATCGCGTCGCATTTGCCGCATCCGATCGCTAGCAGTCGCGCGCTATGAAGAGGGAACGTGTGGATTTCCAGGGGAGGGATACGGTAGCCGCTGCAGAACCACTGCCGCTTGCCATGAAAATTTGAGGAAAAGAGCCCGCTAGCCGGGCTGATANCAGCATATGTACATTGACACGGGTGGGTAAATCCAGGTGGTGCGACCCGGTTAGCGATCTGTGGGATCGGGAATTCCCAAAAGGAGCAAACCCTAGTCACCTTTGATCAGCTAGCACCACGCACTCGTTTCCGTTCGGAATCTTTCTGTCGTCTGAATGCATTTCTAAGCTGGGGGGTAGGGGTACTTGGCAATGCTCTATACCTTGTCTTTTAATGACTCAAAGATCCAGTCAGGCACAACTTCGAAACGCATGTCTCGATATGTGGATAGCTGGAATGGAGACAACGTCGAACACTCTGTACTGGGGAGTACTGTATGTGTTACTGCATGATGAAGTACAAAAGTCGATACATCGAGAAATGGATACTGTAATTGGTTCTGACCGTTTAATAACGAATGCTGACCGAAGCAAATTGCACTATATGAATGCTGTAATCGATGTTAGTCAGTTCAATTTCATTTAAAAAGAAAGACCGATTTTCCGAAACTCTTTACCTACCATGATCAGGAGGTGCAACGACTCGCTAACCTTTTGCCAATGAACGTTCTCCACGAGACCACATGTGACGTCGAAATCGACGGCTATCATATCCCATCAGGGACCCTCTTTCTACCACAGATCTCTTCTGTATTGTATGATGAAAAGGTAAGGCTCACAGGTTTATTTTAAATTGCAGGATTCTTCCGAAGGGGTCATTTTGGACCTCCAAGTTCAGCCTTCTTACACGAGAAATCAACTTTCTGGAAGAATTCTATCCGAGTGAGCTATGAGAGTTATTAAATGATCGCAAAGTCTCGATTTCCAGGTCTTCCCCCATCCGTACGATTTTGATCCACGACGGCATTTAACTGAAAATGGAACTTTTGTACGAATCGATGAAATGGTTCCATTTTCTATGGGCAAGAGACAGTGTCTCGGTGAAGGCTTAGCACGAATGGAACTGTTCCTGTTCCTCGCCAACTTTTTCAATAAATTTGAGGTTAGCGATTCACTCAGCAGCTGTGAACCTCTACAGAAGGTTCACGGTCCCGAGTCCAGTTTTAAAGATGTTTCTTATCATTTTTCTGTCCCATGTAGAAGTTGAGGAGAGCTTACTGAGGTGGCTAATCAGCTTGCACAATTGAGCTCATAAAGTCATGGTGATAGAGGGAAATTCAGGTATCCACCCATGGAAATCAACGACCATCAACTGTGAAGAAATTCGGCGGTACAGTACGAGCACAAGACTTTTGCGTGGTGCTTCAGGAAAGACATTAGAATCGTCTCCACAGAAAAACGACTGGAATTTTATGAAAAGGCTTTTAAGGATATTATTCATAATAAAACCTTCTATAACTTTCATGGGTTATTGACTACTTTCTTCGATGTTGATTGCATGAGGCGAAGGCCTCGGTTGCGTTGGATACGCCTTTGAAGGGGAGCTTTTGTCAGCTATGCCTGCCCTATCACAAATGTGGATAACTAGTTTTATCTACTAGTTAGTGGACCTATCTCGAGTTAAACAAGGTGTCTTTCTTTTAACTCACGAAATTTGGAAGTCAAACTTCACATCGAAAGCCACTAGAGCTAAATTTCGATCTGTTCAAGGGTTTAAGGGTGGCTATGAAGCATCTTCCTTGTGTGGAAGGACAGGACACATCTACTGGCCTTCATGATTCATTTCGTACCCCAGACACCCTTTTACATGGCAACACATCCCCGAAGAGAATTCTGACCGCTGTGTGGCGCTTCCGAAGATGGAGGTAGTCTAGGCAACTCAGTTGCTAATCGTTGCTAATCACGAAATATGGTTCTAGTTGTAACCTGAACCTCTCTTCTGTTGGGCTATCTCTTGTGACAGTGAGTTCGGCAAGCTTTGAGTTTCTTGTTATCCGCATCTTGCCTTGTCAGCATCCTCGTTTCAAGGATAGATATCGATTTTACGCGCCAAAATCTACAATCATGTAGTCACGAGCTGCAGTGATGCCAAAGCAGCTCACCCATCATGCCAATGGTGTAACGGTGAATTTCAAAACACACTTTATCATGCAGTATGGATAAATGGCGATGGATCGATAAGTATATGTAGTGTGTCTGAGTGATTTTTTGATCACCACGCCTTCCGCCATCATTACTCAACGGCAATCAGCTTCATCACTGTTTCGCCGGTGATTTCTCCAACGGGTTTTCCACTTTCAAATGGTTTTCTCGGGTCACGTGCTTCTTGGCCTACTGATGCGTACTGAACGACAAGTTTGTCTGCTCTGGGTGGTGCTTTCTGAAAGAAACTACTCATCCACGTAGTATACTCCGTAAGGCCACTTGCCGCTTTCAATCAATAGCCATACTTACAATACCCGCCCTCTGACTCTACTCTAATCCTTGAACTCGTTACTCCTCCAGTTAAGTCAGTGCTCAAAGGCTACTTTGGAGGCAGAGCTCTCTGCTGATCCCGGAATCCTATCCTTACCTTTCTTGTTATATCGATATCAACCTGGTATCCGATTTGTATAAAACCACACAATTGATTCTCTGGTACTGAATAATTAGATCCAGGATTTATAATAATCTGAACAAAGCAATTACAACTCGTACATAATACTGATATGGATGTTCCAAGGAGGACCCACCCTGTAGGCTAGCATTAGGGCACAATGATTAATGAGTTTATACTTCTTCGTACCGCCCGCGACGGTAATATCGCAGACTGGAGGTTTTATGCTGAGTTCGACACCCATTCGTAGGTGAAAAATGAAACTTTTTGCAAATGATGGAGCTTTTTATACGGATGATTACTTTGTTTTTGTTTTCAAATTGTATTTCATAATCAGCATCTGCGCAATTCATCTTTCCACATCCTTGAAATAGACCAGTGGAGTCATGGCCGTAATACGTGGTAATCGGGCGTGCGGTCAAGGAGCGTATACATGCTGCATTAATGTCTATTCAACTGAGTAACTCTTCAAGGTGTCAATTATATTCATTAGACTTATTCATATGTACAAATTTATCAACAACTAAACAGAATGTTCGAGGAAACGTCATCGTCGGAACCATGGCCGAGCCCTGTATGTCCGCTGAGCATCGATAGCTGCCACACTGTTCAGCCTGGAAGATAGGATTTCAAAAATGGGTTAACATTTACAACGAAAAATGGTTGCCCGCTGAGACAGTATCGCGTTCCTGAATGCCATAGCGCTCGTGAGCCTGCGGTTAGGCCAAGGTGTGAACTTCCCGTACCTTGCAGGGGTTTCTTTCAAAGGACAGAACGAATCCCTCACGGCTTTCCGCACGGAAATGCCAGAAAATTCGTTTGTCGGACAAAAGAGTTGCTTGCGAGGCAGCTGAATTTTCTCTTTGCAAAAAATTTGAATTAGGACCTACCCCTGAAACTTTACGGATACTGTACCTGTTGTCTAGAAGAATATTTTCTCAAGCTCCATCCCCTGTGCTACAGCGAGATTGATATTGCGGTTTCACAGTGACTGGAAATGCTCGACAAAAATGGGTCAGCTCATCGTGCCAAGACCCTTTATTTCGTTAAGGGTGATGATAAAGGCTCCTGACACGATGGAACAATCTGGGTTCCGTAGGCGTCAACGCCACTGTTGATTGAAATATCACATGAATGATGATAAAGCATTTTTTCAAAAAATTGTGGTACAGTAATCTCACTGTGGAGTAGGAGAACCACCTAAAAGTCAAAAAATCCCATACACATATGTAAATACATTTGAAGAACGAGAGAAGGCAGGGTTGGAGTAGGGTTGCTTCGTGGGTGTTGCGTTACGAGGAGGCACTCAAGCAAGGACCCACTCTCAGTTTACTGTACCACAAGTTCTTTTATCTTACGTGAATATCTGGCACCTTCAAGGCGCGCGAACCTGCTTATCCTGCTCTGCTGTTTTTTTGAATATCGACTGGTCACAGCTTCCATGCTGAGGTTTAACTATTTACTAGTTGCCACTAACTTACGAAGCATGTTTAAAGGCACAGTCCACGATAATTTTGAGATAACACTTTTTTTTTCAAAAAACGGAAGTACAGGCTGGGGATAGTTCATTGGTAGTGAAGAAAGCGAGAAAATTCGCCTATTTCGAGAATCATAAGGTTCCTCAAAAGTGGAGAAGACAGAGGTTGGACGAGATTATCATGATGGGAATAACATGGGAGGGGTTTTCGGACGAGATTTCAGTTGTTGATCTCAGTCGTCAGTCGCAAAGAGTTGACTACAACAAGATAGAACTGTACAGAACTGCCATTCACTGTCGCTATGGGTCATAACAAGTTGCTTGATTCTCCTACATGGGTTCCCTTGTGAATTGTGCAGCCTCTGCAATGCCGGTGAAACCCGTCCGAGGATACACACGGTACAATGTTTAAGCCTTTATAACGCCCTAACTAGGCCGTTTCCCGACATGACAGTTCCAGATATGGTATACGATGGGACTTCAAATTTATCTTGTGGGGAAAGCTCAAAAATCATTTCTATCGTGAACTGTGCCTTTAAGCCATTCATAAGTGTTTAATCTCAGCATGGTTCTTCGACATGTCAATCTGTGCTCACAATTGTCGCTCACTGGCTGGAGAAGATGAGCTCTACTGAATCTTGGCTTGAACGAACCTTTGTTTAAGCTCATCATAGAACGGCAAAATGTAGTCAGTTGTAAATTCGACGTACACATCTTTGAAGAAGATATCGTTCATAGACGATCTGTAAACCAAAAGCATAATGATTTCAATAGCAGCACAATAAGCCAGTCCTATCGTCACGAATTTTGTGGTAATGCTAGCATCGGGAGCGTAACCGAGAAACCCAAGCCCAACTTCCATTGGTGAGTAGTCAGTGCCATAAGCCTATCCGCAAATGAGGACTATCGGTTTTAGAGTTTAAAGCCTCTGTGGGACCTCGTCTGATGTCTTTTGTAGTTGCTCAGCCCCTCTTTTTCTGTAATATGCCTCACGTTCGAGTATCACTACGGGATTCTAGTACTAGTACAGGTCTAAAACTATGCGTCTGATGGTGAGAGGACAGCTAAAGGCTTTCTAATAAGTCCTAACCTAAGAAAAATCAACTCACTTCAGCTGATCCATAATTTTATCCAACCGTGTTATAGATTTCTGATAAGATCGTCCAATTGCGTCTACATAAAAAGGGTTGCTTGCGTTCAACCTAATTTGAGATCGTTGAAGGTAGGCAGCCTCCCTGAAATGTTCAATGCTCATCCGAGATTTTTTCGGATCGAAGGGTAAGGAAGCAACAGTCTAACCGAAAAATGAGTCAAGAGCTACTGCTCCTCATGTCCAAGTAGTTCAGGGGAGCGTTTAAACCTACAAGATGTAGCAAAAACACTTGTCACTCACCTGTTATGGACCCATGAAGCGTTTTCGTACTGCTGTTTCACCATCATAAAGTCTCTGATGGAATCACGAACTTTGTAACCTGAAAAAGGAAGTTTTCATTGCATTCGGAGTGCCACAGCCCATCCGGTAGGAGAAGCCACTTCGTTGTATCACAGCACAAAATTCTCAACTATTAAGGTATAGAATGGCCATACTTGCCTGCAAAGTGACATTTATCTTCACCGAAGATCACCTGACTGATTGTTGTTTCTGAAGGACACTTAAGAATACGCAGTATTTGTTCCCCATCGCTATCTGAAACCTCAAGTGACTTGAAGATGACTGTTGTAGAGGGTTTATGAAATCAGGACCAAAAAAGGAAATAATGTTGCTCTACAGATGCCCCATAAGGGAAACATTTGTATGAGTGCTCCTTTTTTACCGTCCAGAAATTGGTTTGGACTGCTCTACATCGTAAATAATGGTTTTCATTAGAAATCCCTTCTGCAAGAGAGAAATGTGAAGTAATGGCAAGAGAAACTGTAACGTTTGGGAAGTTCCAGGTGCTAGTGGGCGTGACCACAAATGTTATGGACAGAGTGAATTCGAATCTGCTCGCAAATAAGGTTTGAAGTAACCAACTTTATACGTATAGTATAAGTTTGTAATCAAGTTTTTAGTTTCTCGTTTTCAGCGAATAGATCTTAGAGCCCTCGATATACATTACCTGTTACTGCATAATTTCGCACAATTTTGAGATTGATGGCTAGGGAGGCGATTGAGACAGGCATCAGCTCGCACAATGAGGCGAAATGGTCATACCTAAAAGTAAGAACACGGAAAAATAATAATAAGCAAGAGCCAAGTCGACCATGAATGATAAAAAATATCGTCGGGGCTTCCTAGTGTATCCAGTTTAATGGTATCAAACATCTTGAAAAACAATAGAACAAAAGAAAACCATCGGCGTACCTTTGCCAACCAGTAAGAATAAAACCATGGAAATCGCTAAATAGTTCATCATACTGTTCGGCTTGAAGGTACCTGAAACCAGTAGAGAGGCAAACTAGGACCCATTGCGTGTTTGAGGTGGCTCAGTAGTTCTGATCTGCCAGTAACTAGAACTGCCACGACAACCCTCAAATCCGTATCAAACCCCATCCGAAGCAGCGAGTAAGCCTTTCATCCCTCCCGGGTCAGGTAACTGATGTCATGTTTGTCAGGCAGCTTATTCCCTCTTAAGCTTTCACTACACCTAGAAAACGTTTTTTTATTCTCCGTATCCACTCAGGCTGGCAGAGGCTAAAGTGCATGGCGTATCCAGGAACTGATCGGAACCAAGCGCTTTTCGTTCGTATGGTGTAAAAAGCAGAACAAAACAATTTTGAATAAAATTAGTAATCAACTATGTTTACTAACCATTGCCTATTGTTTTGCACGTAACTCTTCATACGATTCCAGTACCGATTCGGTCCATCAGCACCTGAGTAAATTCATCTTCAGAAGATAGTCAACATAACTTGAACGATAAACTATTTACGAGCTTGATAAACAACTCCAAAAGCTAAAGTTACGGTATTTTTCAGACTTATTACTGTAGTAGAATGCAAACCACGCTGAAAGACACTTTGGAAAAAGGAAGGGCGCTCGCTGTTCAGGTACAGTTCCTAACCTAATCCGCCCACATTATCTGACATATGTAGCATGCTCATAGGTCAGGCAACCAGACCCACACCCCTGACTGCTCCTTTCAGCAGAAGGAACGACAGAGTTGAACAGTCCGTTCGTTCGCCCATGAAGGAGGAGCCGCACTAACCACCTACGGTGATCCCCAAAATTCAATTGGCCGGGCTGGGACTTTACTGAGAAATGCCAGACGATCGGTTGCACAAGTGAATCCGTTACGCTTGAATTTTGTCTCCAACTAATACAGCTTTTGTAAACAGCTTCACTTCTCACCTTTGAATGCGCTTCCTCCCCAAACCGTCGAAAACGATGCCGCCAGCTCCTCCCACATCTTGGCTGGGAGGTCCTGAAATCAACTGTATTGGGTTTCTTCGGAATACTAACTCGGAATTGCCAATATTTTGGGTTTTGTTTGAGTCTAAACTTTTATGTGTTGAAATTGCATGGGTTTTATCTTATGTATCAAAATTTTTATAAGTAAGTTACAGTTGAGTAGTTCGACGAGGTTCACTATCGGAAATAGTACCTTTTCCAAGTCAGCTGTGTATTTCCATACTACTGGCGTCACCAACCGATCCAGTCCATATTCCTTGACCAGAGATCGTTCAACGTATTTCAGCTCATCGAACCACATAAGGACCTTAATGATGAACGTAGCCATCGTAAGCGTTGAAGAATGCAGATTAATATCCGGAAAAAATAGATTTGGGGGACCTTTTTTTTGGAAAATTTTATAAAATTCTGTCAAAGTGAGCTGACCTTTGTTTTTGGGAATGTACTGGTGATGTTCGTGGCGATAGTACGGATGTAGTCGAACACTAACCGCTTCGTACTATTACCGTATTTAACTGGTAACACCTCACGATCTGCATCGCATTGTCCCATCTACAAAAACGAAATTGTTCTCTTTGTTTCGGATCATATCATTCATGGCGTCATGGCCTTCTGCAAGGACTTTACTGACGACAGGATCATCATCATCACAGCTTTTTATTACATAGCTAGAGGATCATCGATCCTCTAGCTATGTAATAAAAAGCTTTTTTTCGGTTCTAACATCTCCTATACAGTACTAAGCTACGTCTGAATGGATTTGGGAAGCAACATTGGGGGCACTTTTGGTAATCAAGAGGAATTACCTGAAATACTTCATCAGCTCCTATATGAATGGACGACAATCGAATCTTTGAATGTAACGCCATCACCTGAATTTGTATAGGGTTGGCCTAGCAAAGTTCCTGTCGGAAAAATGGGCGGTGCTTCCGTAAAATGGGGCGGGGTTAACCAAAAATTGAGAGAGTTAAAAAGAGTAAAAATCTCACCTGATGGATGGAATCGAGGATTAAATCTAAAGTCTCATCACTGCCAATACATGCAACCTAAAACTTGATACTGAAGCTATCAGGTAAACTTGAGTGGAAGTTCTTCAATTATTGACCGAAAGTGAAAAAAAAATAAAAGAAACAAAGATGAAAAAAAAACTAAAGGAAGTGGCTAAGGTTTAATACGTACTTGGCATGCGTAACCTTAGTAAAGCTCCGTCTACAGTGGGCGATGTGTGCATCCCGATAAAAATACTTTACATATGCATATATACTTTGAGAATATATTGTTCAGAATGATCTAAGTTGCAGAAAAAGGTAGTTAGAACAATGCTAGAAGGCTATTGGAAAAAGCAGTTGAATCCCCCGAGTGGGCGGAGTTTGCAATGAGGTGGGTGGAGCTGAAATCAAAAATTCGGGACTCTGTTTAAATGTTCTACTAGAACGCGAAAGAAAAGTGGTGAGAGGCTATAGCAGAAATATGATGAAGTACCCCATGTAGGTGGGATTTGAACTGGGGTGAAGGGGCTAAGATGAAATATCCATTACTCTGCTCAAAATCGTTATAGCTGCNCATGGCGTCATGGCCTTCTGCAAGGACTTTACTGACGAAAGGACCGTGAATTCTACTTTTTCAATTTGTTTTTTGCTGGAGAGGATCGATTCTTACAGAAATTTCTTACAGCAAGTAGAAGGAGGATCATTCCAAGCTCAAAATGCAGCTCTAGCTATGTAATAAAAAGCTTTTTTCGGTTCTACATCTCCTATACAGTACTAAGCTACGTCTGAATG